>JAESUZ010000321.1:155000-418308 GCA_017311185.1 Proteles cristata cristata
TCTGGACCATGTCCAGGTTCATTATGTTTCTTTGGAAGCCTATGGCCAGAACTACCCACTTTCAGGAGCAAAATGTGGTTTCAAACAGAGAGGGAAAGTTTGGCTCTAAAGCTTGGGGTTAGCAGGCCAAGCTTTGTGAATGACATGGGTTGGAACCCTGCCTCTTGAATCTTCTAGTTAGGTGGCCTTAGTCAGTAACAGCCAGGCCACCTCCAAAACCTCAAAGGTGGTTGTGTGAGCTGGTGAGACATGGGGCTCAGTGAAGAGGCTCACATATGCACACTCAAGGTCTGCAGTTGGTTGTTGATGCCCTTGGTGGGGGCTCCTGTCTTTAGAGAAGTCACCTGTATATTTGGGTGTATGGATAGATTAACAGGTAGGTAGGTAGGTAGGTAGGTAGGTAGGTAGGTAGATAGATAGTTAGATAGATAGATAGATAGATAGATAGATAGATAGATAGATAGATAGACTTTGCAACTAACTTCTCTGAGGACAAGTCTCTCTCTCTCTCTCTCTCTCTCTCTCTCATTCCCACTTCACAGCTAACAAGTGGCAAAGGCAGATCTAGGCCAGGGCACCTTATGGAAATAGAACTTGGCGGTCTATTTGGATGGATATATAAACATACATACACATATAAATATACAAAATCTTAAATATATATACACATGTATGTTATATTTATGTAACTGTGTTAGGTGTGTATATACCCACCTACAGTGTGTGGGGGTGTATACACACACACATATATGTAGTGTATAAATGTATACTATATACTACCTTATATATACTCATGTATTTATTTATAAATATTTGTAACATACTTAAGACTAACAAAATATATCTTGTTTCCTAGTTGAGCACAAGTCTCCTTGTGGGGACTCAGCCTCACCCATCTTTCCACACACGCAGGGGCTAGTGTGGCATGTGACATATAGAGTGCCTGGGTGAAAAAACCCCAAAGGCCTCTGTGCAGTTCAGAGAAATGAATTCCAGGAGAACTTAAATCTCTACTCAAGGAGTTCCAACTGCTTGAGAAACACTTGTGAATTCACGGTTTACGTTGAACGGCCTTCAGAACCCTTGTTTGAAAAGTTACTTAGCAAACATTCATTGAACATCTAAAATGAGCCAGCTCCCTTCAAACAAGACATGTCCCTTCGCACCCCTAAGTATTGGTTTACAACTCATTAGCCATTTGACAGGGCAGCTGGGAGGGCAGGGGTGGAAGAGAAACATAACCCTGGAGTGTCCCACGCCTCTGTCACCTGAAGGTACCGCATCCCTGCGACATTAAGGAAAGCCTGTGAGAACACGTTTCCATTCACAAGCACCTACAGCATGTTCCGACGTTTAGCAAATACAGAATATCCAATTCCTTCTGGGCTCCTACCTGGGCACCCAGCATCCTGTGCGTGTAGCTGCACTGATTTGACCGAAAGGTACCTGGGACCTGAGGAAGCTCAGCTGTCCCTCGCTGCTGCTAGGGCCACGACGACGACAGGTATCGATCGGCCAGCGGAGGCTCTTGTCCCACATGCCACAGTCCGGCATGTCAAGTACAGCAGCCCAAAGGCCATCATTTGGGGGCTGAGAGGATCCCAGAGCATCCCCGCCTCCCTCCACTTGGATTTGCCCCGGGTAACTCCTGAGTGTTTTAAAAAGCAAAAAAGTTTCTAGAGGCCTCGGCTTGCGGCTCCCATTACCCCGAGCAGACCCCTATCTCTAATAGAGATCACGCATTAATGACAGAGACAAGTCCTCAGGAAGATTAAAGGCCTTGTATAATTAAAAAGATAAGAGCAGGCCTGGGAGAAGGAAATTGGGATTCAATTAACACGGGCGCCCTCCCCCCGCCGCTCCCCCGCTATCGAATGTTCCTCTCACAAGTGGCCTCTCTACTCACTGAGAGTCAGAGGCTGAAGGGCTCTTATTTATGGCCTGCTCGAGTTGGGCCCGGGGCCTTCCTCAGCTGGGGAGTCTGTTTACTTAGAGCTCAAGAGGAGGGGGGAAGAGCAACACAAATCCTGCAGGGGGAGGCAACAAGGTGCTTTTGACTCCTTTTCTTTTCTCGTCTCAGCTCCTCTGATCTTCTTGACAGGGGAAGAAAAATACTCAATAGAAGGTCTATTTCCTTCCTCCTTCAGCCCGAGGCTGACACAACAGGCTAAGGGTCACTGCTGAGAAAGCTCTGTTGGGGTTATTTGTGTTGGGAAACCAAGCCACTTCCCCCTTTCCGTCTTTCTCAGGTTTCCATGGAGGCAGAGGGAAGATAAGCTTGGAGGAGCAGCTGCTCCAAGGGCCTGTGGGATGGGACACGTGGGGTGCGCCGGCCTCAGAGAGCCTCACTCCCAATGATCTTCTGAAAGACCCAGAAGGGGACTCAGAGTTCACTTGGGTCCGGGTTCCGAGCCGGAGCTGGTAGGGTGGGGACAGCCTGTGGGCGTCAACAAAGGGCAGAGTGAACACCAGGTCTGTGGGAGTTAGTCCCAAGGTGGCTCTAGTGATCATTTCTACTTCACGGCTAACTAGAGACAAAGGTAGATCTAGGCCATGGCACCTTATGGAAATGGAACATGGCGGTCTATTTGGATGGATGGACTATGCTCTTGAAAGACTCTGCTTCTGCTGAAGGATGGTGGAGCCCGCACTGTTGCAGCTTCTCTCTCTCTTCTCCCAGGGGCACCTGGAACCCTCACTCAGAATTCCTCCCACTAAAAATCAGCTCCCAGTCAACTTTTGGGACCTTGGGGTGTGCAATCAGGCCAATGGAGTCCATGAGGCTAAAGAAAATGGTCTTGAGGAGACCAACGCAGGGCACCTGGGACCAGGAACACAGAAAACAGCATAACAGCTGGAAGAAGTGGAGAAATTTGCAGATAAGGCATAATAATCAAGGTATTAGATCTTGTTCCATGCCCAATTAATCGTCTTGGAAGCTCTATTCAAATTTGTCCATTAACCTCACTTAATATGCCCCAGACACCTGAGGCTTGAGATGTTTAAAGCCAAACTCCACCCTTAAACCACCCAATATCCTACCCTCCTGGTATTGCTTATTCTAGCAAATGCCTCTGTTAGGACTTTTGGAGCCTTAGTTGTTCGATCAACAAAACAGAAGAAATGATGCCAGCTCTGTCTCCCACAGAGTTGACAGAATCAAATAGAGTGCTCAGAAACTGACACATTTTGCAAAGATAAAATGCGAGGCAGATCGTCAAAGTTACAGACCTTGGCTCACCTCTCTCTCACAGCCCATGTCAGTCATGTCCTCCCTGGCTCTCAAAGCAAGGGCTCCATCCCGCACAAAATGCAGTGACACTAAGTGAACTGCAATAGTTGGCACCTGTAAGTGACAACCCCCTGCAACCCACATGAAGAGCCCCAGAGATGTCGCTCAGATCCAACGCACAGCCATTTTCATAGAACCTCGGAGACACTGAAACTGAACTGTTAGTAGGGAACAAGGAGTTGACAGTGATGGCAGAAATTCCAACCTAGATGAGAAGGGAGAGAAGCTGCCTAGCAAGCTTGCCAAAGAGCTATTTGGAGCAAGCAGCGATGTGGTTGTAGAGCAAAGACCTTAGAGATAATCAGCTATATCCCTCATTTCCCAGAGGAGCCATTCAACCAAGAGACGGTGTGTTTGTTGGCCTTCAAGATGGTCTCCTGGAATTCCTGCCCTTGTGTTGTCCCTCTCCCAGAATGACTAGGGCTGACCTGTGTAACTAACGGGATGTGGAGGAAATCACAATTTGTGAATGCTGAGCCTAGATCAGAAAGCACACTGTGACCTCTACCTTGGATCACTCACTCTGCGGGAAAGCCAGCTGCCACGTCATAAGGACAACTCAAGTCACCCCATGGAGAGCCCTGCATGGTGAAGAATGGCAGCCTCCTGCCAACAGCCAACAAGGAACTGAGGTCTCCTGCCAATGGCCATGTGGATGAACCATCTCGGAAGTGGACACTTCTCGGCAAAGCCTTAAGATGATGCAGCTCCAGCCAATATGCTGAGAGACAGTGAGTCAGAACCTCCCAGCTACACCACTACCACATTCTTGCCCTGCAAAAACAGTAGGATAATAAATGTTTGCTCTTTGAATTCACTAAGTGTGAGGCTTATTTGCTCATACAACGATAGATAACTAATACAGAGGTTGTATGTTGCCGAGTTATGCTCTGTATTTTCACAGTGTACCCACAATCATTATTTCATTTTACTCTGATACTTGACTTTATTCTGATACTTAATCTGATGCTTTATTTCTCCACTTCAAAGGTAGAGAAGCTGCAGGTGGGAGAGGCTAACTAGCCTTTCCAAGTGCACATTATGCATGATGGAGAAATAGGTGAAGAAGTCAAGGATTCTAACTTCTAATATTTTCTCTTTGCATACAGTCCAGGTGCTGAAATCACATTCTGTGGATACCTGCACCATGAGCCATTTTTGAGGGCCTGCTCTATTGTGCAAGAATTCCTTCTTGAATGTTCTAGAACGTAGCTGGAAGCAGCATCACAGGTGAATGAGGAAGTTACCTCAACTTTAGCATGACCTGCTAAGCTAGACGAAATATTCCCAGCCACCATCCAACAAGCCTCCACTGAGTGTCTGCCATATGACAAGTGTCAAAAAAGCCACATCTACAGGATGCATTTCCTAGAGGCACAGTTCAATAGAGAGCCAGGGGGTGAAAAAAAAGAGAAAAGAAAAATAAGAAAGCTATAACATTTGAGCTTGAAATGTCAGAGGGAGCCAAGGAAGTTGCCTGATGGATTGCCCTGTCATCTCCAAGCCAAAAGAAAAAAAATTTCAGATCCATCAATTTGTTCCTGCCCTTTTAATCCAAACAATATTTTACAGCATCAGAACGCAAAGAAATTATTTTCTTAGACATTCAACAATGTGCGCGGATTGCTGAGCACTTCATCAGAAAGCAGCAAGTGAGGTCTACAGGTTGTTCTTATGTCTGCATGTCATATTGAGCCACGTTACATGTAAAAACATACTATAACATCCATGGTAGCCTATTTTGTGCCATATGTTCATTTATTTGTTCATTCACTCATTCGTGGGGACGTTGTACATGCCCTTGACAATGAATATGAAAGGACACCTGTGTACGTGTACTCTAGCTGCCCAGGTTGAGGACCACCCCAAACCACTCTGGACATGCTCCTTCCTCTGGCTTGCTCCCTGGCCAACAGACCTATTCTCAAGCATCCTTTCTTTGGGGCATAATCTGGGCTTCCACCATCTGCTCCTTGGATCAAATGTTTGGCTCTTGCACTCAGATCCTGTTGGGATATATCTTTATTTGCAGAATAGGCTGAAATATTCCCTCTCCTACCACAAAAGATGATTGACAGCATGCAGTATCTGTGCAGAAGTTTAGAGAAGGGCATGCCCCCCAGGTTAGTTTCATAGCGAAGGCTTCCAAATGAGGCACAATTTGATGGGGTCATCTGCCGATTCTCAAACAAGTCCTTACTTCTCTTATCCTCAGGTCTTTACTCACACTACTTTTGTCTCCTCCAAGCAATCTTTCCTCGTACCCCCAGCCACATTTCTCTTTCTCTGTCCCATCATACTTTGGTTCTTCTATCTCAGAGATCCGCTTTGTATTTGAATTACCCGTGTGTGCATTTACCTCTCCCTCTACATTGTGAGTCATCATTAGGCATGATTGTGTCTATAACCCTATACAATATCCAGCACAGGGAATGATGAATCTTTATTACAATGACTACCATTATCTACTCGCATTTTACAGATGATAAAATGAAGGCACAGAAAAATGAAATCGCTTGCTCAGGGTCATATAACTAAGAAGAGGCAGAAGTGGGATTTGAACTCATGTCATCTGACTGCAGAGCCTGTGCTTTCAATGCTGAGACTGGAAGGTATTTCTTGCTAATGATTCCATACCAGCTGGTCCATAATTTCTGTCCAATTCTGTTTTCTAGAGGGATCTAAGTCAATAGACAGAAGCTCTTTTTTTACATCCTTTAAAATACATTAAGACAGAAATGATTATGTTTCCTCTGAATTTTCTCATCTTGTATGTTAAATATGTCTATTCCCTCAAGAGTTCCATAAGACTGGCTGTTTCTAGCTCCCTCACCATCTCAGTCATCCTCTGTTGAATATCCTCAAGTTGGTGATAATTCTTATAGAAGGTGAAACCTGAAAGTAAACACAATACTTCAGGTGTGGTTCGGCTGGTGTGCAGTAAAGGGAAGTGATGGCTCCCTGTTGGAGGGCAGGCAGATGGCAGACTGGGCCTGGAGGAAAAGAGTGATACTGAGTCAGAGAAGGAGACAGAAAACAAAGAACTGGTAAAGGTTTAAGAAGGTACGTTCTAGTAAAAGTCCGAGTGCCATGAAAACTAAAGAAGAGGAAGTTGAAAGAAGCAAGAGGGTGGCTCACAATGTGAGACTGTGAGTTAAGGAGAATGAAAGCTGGGAAGGTGGACAAATCTGGGGATGTGCCTATGATCGCAGGTGGGAAGAAATGCAGGAGTTCTGGAAAAGCAGGCAGTGATCCCGTAGGGTGATTGTCAGCTGTCCCTTCCCTGTTACAAGTAGAAAGGGAGGGGCACAGTGGCTATCAGAAGGTGGAGTAGGCAGCAGGGTCAAGTAAAAGGTTGTTTATATGCCAAGAGGATTGGGACAGGTGAGTGTTTCAATAGAGAGGAAAAGGTGAATAAGAAAGGCAAGATTGAAGTTGTTGGAGACCGTGTAAGATGGAGAGAGCTGCCATGATGGAAGGTACAGAAGCAGCTTGGGGGTAGAGATAGAAACATCGAAGATCTGAAGGTACAGAGGAGGGAGCTGATTACAACCTTCACTTAGTACTTTATGGCATGCCGGTGTTTTCCATGTTCATTATTTCACTACATTGTCTACCAGTACTGGAAGGGAGGTGTTACTATTATTTCTAGTTTACATGTAAGGCTACAGATAAGGTAAATGGCTTTCCCAAGGCTGAAAAAGGCATACAATTTTCTGACTTCTAGACTCTTTTTTTCGACCTTTTGCCTGAAGCTTTTTGCACTGTGCACCAAGGAATTCAGCAAGGTGTGATCCACAGCTATGCCCTAAAAGGGAAGCAAGAGAAGTGTGTTGCTGGGAGGAATCAGAGGCTAAGGAGGCTGAGAAGACTGAACACAAAACTGAGGAAAAGGAGTCAGTGTGAAATGAAGAGACAGTTTTTCTGGCAGCATCAAACATCATGGGAAACAGCCTAAGCTTACACTGGGCTAGAGGAGCCCAGCTCCAATATTCTCTTGTATTCTGAGAAATAATAATCCATGCATTATTTCCACTAAGCTTAGTTGAGTGCCACTGTGTTGCAGAACCAGGAAGTGACTCAGGGTGGGAATTTTGTGTAGGCAGAGAAAGAGTAGAAGGTACAAGATGTACAAGATAAATCAGCACAGTGGCCATTCGTGGCAGAATGAGCAACCAAAGAGTGAAGTGCTTGCACAGAAACCCATAGAGATAAAAGGCTCCATGGTAGTCTGAGAAGGTCTTCACAGAGTGTTGAACCTGGAATTATATACATGTGCAAACCTGGTGGAGAAAGTGGCAATAGACACTGAGAGGCCCTAGTGGTAAATGAATGTTTCAGGTAAAGTCAAGTCCTGTTATTAGGTCTGGAACCACCCTCACTCCCCCAAGAAGGCTGGAAGAGGAAGCATTCACACTTGGAGAAAGGACATGATCAGCCAACAGAGCAATGAAACTGTCCATGAGAAATCAAATTGGGAGGCTATTGAAAAATGATTCTGGAAGCCTAGACCAGAATCCTGGCAATAAAGATGGGAAGAGATGTTATGAAAGGAAGCATGGATAAGATGCAATTATTGAGTAATAGAAAATGAGGAAGGGAGAGGTCAGAGATAACTCTTGGTCATGAGTAAAATGGGAGCAACATTGTTGGATAAAGAGAAATGTGAAGGGTCACAATTTATGAGGAGAAGGGAACATAAAATAGCACAGGGCTATCATAGTAAAGCCTTTTATAAGTATCTGGAGATGCAGACTAACATTCCCAACCATGGTTGAGCCTAAGTGGTGAAGATTTGGACATCATCTACAAGGAAGAGGCATATAACTCTTTGAGTATGGATTGTAAGGAAAGAAGAAGAGTGGTTATGGTCTGAGTTCTACATTATACCAAGGAGAGGGTGACAAGCCATAGAACTATTTCCTAGAGTGTCAGGAAGAAGCATTTCAATTAAAAAAAAGGGGACAATAGGGGCGCCTGGGTGGCTTAGTCGGTTAAGCGTCCGACTTTCGCTTGGGTCATGATCTCGCGGTTCATGGGTTCGAGCCCCGCATCGGGCTCTGGGCTGACTGCCAGCTCGGAGCCTGGAGCCTGTTTCAGTCTGTGACTCCCTCTCTCTCTGACCCTCCCCTGTTCACGCTGTCTCTCTGTCTCTCCTAGAAATAAATAAAACATTAAAAAAATAAAATAAAATTTAAAAAGGGGACAATAATAGGGGATGACAGAGAAAGGGGCTGAAGGCATCAAAACTTAGAGATGATACAGAGGTCCTTGGTGTTCTTGGGACCAGTGTCTGGAACTGGGGACAGGGAGAGTAATATTTGTGTGTGCAAAGGGTGACCTAGGGAAGACAGATCCAGACTTGGAACAGAGGTCCAGGAGAGGAAAGACTGAATTTTTCTATAGGGGAATACTCTCCTTAAGAAGGAGAATTACAAAGATTTAGAAATGGCTTAAAGTTGATACTAAAGATTCATTAAGAGTGAATAATGAAAGCTTCAGGACTTGGAAATCTTTCAGGCAGTGGCCAAACTCCCTTTGCTCCCAGAATGCTGCTCTCAAGCTGTGGCCAGGGTAAAACCAAGCGCCTGGAGGCCCAAGGCTACATCTTTGAGGTTGCTAGAAACTGGCCTGGATCTCCTGGTCACCTTGGCCTCTGAGTGGGTATCTAAACAGCTTCACCATTGTCCCCTAATCAATATACCTCTGGAGGACCTTGGCTGTAGTTAGAACTTTACAGCAAATGCGTGACAGGAAACCCATGAAAACATACTTCCATCTGTGTACAAATAATCTGTAAAGCTGCTTACATTTTTGCAAGTTGAGAGAGCTTTGGCAGAAGGATATCCAACCCTGGTTCTGCTAGACATCTGAGCTCAGTCAGTGACAATGTTCTCTGAACCCCAACTGAAATGTGAGCTCACTGACAAGTGTATATTTGAGGATGGTGGGACAATATATTTGAAACTGTCCCAACACATACAGGTAGAGTCCCAATTGTGTGGTAATAATAGAGTCTGAGTTAGCCAACGTAGGTTTTAGTCTTGGCAACCTCACGTACTCACTATGGGAACTTGAACCTGTTTCAGACATTCAGAGCCAACTTCCAATCTCAGACCACCTTATGATGTTACAGCTATAAGATGGACCAATCTACTAAAATGGACCATACAATATAGAAACACTTATAAATTATAAGGTACCGGGGCACCTGGGTGGCTCAGCCGGTTAAGTGTCTGGCTTCAGCTCAGGTCATGATCTCACAGTTCGTGGGTTCGAGTCCTGTGTTGGGCTCTGTGCTGATAGCTCAGATCCTGGAGCCTGTCTTCGGATTCTGTGTCTCCCTCTCTCTCTGACCCTCCCCTGTTCATGCTGTCTCTTTCTCTCTCTCAAAAATAAATAAAACATTTTTAAAAAAATTTTAAATAAATAAAAATAAATTATGAGGTACTATATTTTATTATTATTATAGTGCCAAGAAATGGTAAGAAGCCTTTCTTTAAGTAGAGAGCCTGGAGTATAAGTACTTGACAATGACTTTCTCTGCATGAGATTTTTCCTCATCTGCCATTCTGAACTCAGTAATACATACCAAGCCTCCATTTGCCAGTTATCTTCAATCATTTTTCATAGAGAAACTTCACAGCCCTGTGCCCTCTAAAATAAATTTGGAACTAAGTCAGTAGGTTTGGGGAAGAGAGTTTGGTGAGCTGAAACTAAGAATTCATTCTGGGCCCTATATCTCATGTTTTGTGGAGCAATTCCAAACCTTGACTCACTTTGGACTGGAGCTATCAGAAAACATCCATGTGGCCTTAGTCTGGGAGTGCTACAAAACATATTCTCTGGGCTCATTCTAAATGCCAGGCACTTTTCCATCCTTTCAAATACAAAATGTAATCCAGTCCTCAATGCAGCTTCTGGGTTAAAATGACTCTCCCCACTTAACAGATGAAAAAACCGAGGACAGAAAAAAGTTAAGAATGTGCCCAAAGTCATACAAATAAGTGTCAGAGATGAAATTTTAATCCTTTTCTTTGACTCCTACATTCTTTTCATTATACCACTACTATAAATTAAAAAAAAAAAAACAGTCTCTGTGAACTAAGTGAATTTATTTGGGGCTCCTTCTCACAGTATTTTGACTCAAGAACTTCACTGAGTCCTCCGGTCCATTAGCCTGAGAATGACAAATTATCCTATGGAATGGACTATGGAACTCAGAGGCAGATCCACATGTGTATGGACACCACTTAATATAGAATACAACTGGTATTACAGATCAACAAGGAAATAATAGAGTATTCAACAAATCTTGCTGGGACAGCTGTTCAACCATAAAGGAAAACTAAATTGGAATTCTACTTCACCGCATACACAGAATCAATAGAAAATGGCTTAATAATTTAAATGTGAAGAACAAACTGTAAAACTTTAGAAGAAAATGTGGGGGGAATATTTTATGACCTAAAGATAAGAAATACTTTTATTTTAAAACACAACATAAAAAATGAAGCTCATCAAGACAAGATTGTTAATTTTGACTGTGTTGAAATTAAGAACAAGGTTCATCAAAATACACTATAAAGAAAATGAAAAAGACAAGTTACAAACTGGGAGAAAATATTTTCAACACATAACCAATAATAGATTTTCAGAATAGAATTTCTGAAAATCAGTATGAAAAAGACAATTTAACAGAAGCAGTCCAAAAATATCATGAGTAGTCACTTCCCAGCAAGGAAAACAGAAGCTGCCAATAAACATACAAAATTCACTCAATATCACTGGCAATCAGAAATATTAAAATTAAAACCACAATGAGAAACAATTTCACATCCCAACATTTGAAAGTCTGATAATACCAAGTATTGGTGAAGAAGTGGACACTCTCCTTGCTGGTGGGAATGTAAATTGACACAGCCACTTTGAAAACCATTTAGCATCATCTAGTACATTGGAAGGTATGCATACCCTATGACCCTGAATTTATACTACTGAGTCTGTACTCCACACACACATATACATACATACAAAAGCACTTTACCTGTGGGGCGCCTGGGTGGTTTAGTCGGTTAAGCGTCCAACTTTCGCTTAGGTCATGATCTCTCGGTTCGTGGGTTTGAGCCCCGCGTCGGGCTCTGTGCTGACTGCCAGCTCAGAGCCTGGAGCCTATTTTCAGAGTCTGTGTCTCCCTCTCTCTCTGACTCTCCCCTGCTCATGCTGTCTCTGTCTCTCTCTCTCCTAGAAATAAATTTAAAAAAAAAAAAAATTAAAAAAAAAAAAAGCACTTTACCTGTGCAGCAAAAGATATTGAAAAGAATGTCCATTGAGGAACAGCTATTATAGAAAAATATACTGGAAACAAATCAACAAAGCAAATGTTCATTAACAGGAAAATGGAAAATAACCTGTGGTATAGTCCTACACTAGAATAGCAAATAGCCATGGAAAGAAAGTGTAGATCCACTTTCACTTTCAACAAAGTGTAGAAAGAAAGGGCAGTGGTCAACACACAAGAGCCTCACAAACATATTCTTGATCAAAATGAGAAAAAAAGTAAACTGTATAAGAATATACATACTTCATGATATTATTTATTATTGTGTTTATTATTCCAAATCTATTGTTTGGAACACATAGACTCGAGGCCAACTGTAAAGAAAAGTAAAAGATATAATGAATCCAGAATTTGGAATTGTGGTTGCTTGTTCTTGGAGGAGGAGTGTGGGGCCTCAAATGGTTCTGAAGGTGACTTCTGTCTCTCAGGTAGCATGGTCCTTATATTGCTCTTTATTCTATCAGTCTTTAACCTTACATACTCAATCTAGGCTGTGTTGTGAGTATGAGTTTGGTAGAGGACCCAGACAAGGAAAATTAATATTTGTAACTTAGAGTATACAGTCTCCTAGCACCTTGGGCACACTCCAACCCACTACTAGTTCTAAGCTCCTCTTCGTGAAGTCTGTATAGCTAGTGCCTGGCACAGCAGCTAGAACCCTATGGATGCTTAAGAATAGCTTAATGAGGGAATGAACATGAGAGGACTGACTGGAGGGATTGGTGGCTGGACAGATGGAAGCCGAATAAGGTGGACAGCTCAAAGCCTAAATAAGATGAAAGTATTTAATAGAGACTCTGGGGCAACTTAGGGAGAGAGGCAGAAGGCTAAGACAAGATCTGCAACCAGAATCTCCTCTTATTTCTCTTGTCTCCTTATGCACTCGATCAGATAAAATTAGGATCTTCTAATTTAACATAAGCCTAACTGAACCTCTGCTTTATTAAAAGGAAAGAGGACTATGAGTCTACTAATTCTCCACAACCCTCCTGCCACTGCTCAGCTTGGAGAATCACCTCTTCTTTCTCAACCCTCCTATGCCTTGCCCTGATCCCTACTTCCCAATCCAAGCTGATTCAATCTCCTGATGCATTTTGATTGTGGACACTGTTCTCTGATTTGCAAGCTTGATGCCCTCTGGGCCCTTCAAGTCTGTAAGTTGGATGAAGGGAAATGTATTTTATTCATCTGTTAATCCTGCATCTATTACAGCAGTTGGTAGATCACACGTGCTGGACACATAGCTTCTTTAGAAATAGACACTGAGACATAGACTATTAAAAGCAGTGAATTTAAAGTCAACAGCTACAAAACTCAAGTACTAATAGATTGGCAGAGTAGGGACCTCACAATCAGAAGAAAGGGCAAAAATAGAAAGTAGACTGTAGGCTGATTATGGCTAAGATGTAAAAAAGCAATTTAAACCAAGCCCTGAAGTCTTGCTGAGTCTCCTGCTAAGCCAAGCAAGGCCGATGCACATAAGATACCTCACAGACCACATACAGCCCAGGGCAGAAATTGGCTCCATAAAGTTTGGGCTGGGATATCTTTGGAAGATTAAATAAAAGTTAGGTTTGTGGAAATAGGACATTCTAGAGAAAATTTTCTTTTTGGTTTTTATTCCTGGAAAACACATCAGTGTTTGGAAGAGACAAGGCCAGGAAGAAGTGCAGAAATGCAAGGAGGTGAATGATGAGGGTGGAGAAGTCATCCACAGAGAAGTGTGAACCTTGGATGGAATGAATTGCACCTCTAATCACTCAGGGCCCTATCTGCATTTATCCTATATTAATTCTGGTGCAGTGATCAGACTGAGTTGAAATTCTTCTAGCAGATTCTGCTGGAAACTCCCCTTCTGAAAATCTATTCAAGTTGCTTTACTTTGCTTATATATCAAATACTTCTTGACGTCCAACTGTAAAAGCAGAACTTGAGGAAGAGACCAGGTTAGAATCCACAGCAAGTTCCAATAATGTCTTTTCTTCTTCCTTTTTGGAATAGTCTCAGATCTTGGCTAGTTTAGCCTGATTGGTGAAAGCTCTTATTTTTCAGCTGCTGGATGAAATGCCTAACAAAAGCAGCAAGAGTCAAGCATTTATGACCTGTTGACCACTCACTGTATGCTGACACTATCGTAATCCGTGAACCTGTGTTATCCTTGTAATAGTCATGATAGTACCCTCATAGGAGGATATCACTCCATTTTCTATATGAGAAAACTGAGTCTAGAGAGATAAAGTAGCCTGTACTAAGTGATAGAGAAGAGGTTAATCTCCAAGGTCATCTGATTTAATCTAGTTGCTATTCATAAAGACATTTCTAAGGAACACTGGGTTCTTTACAAGTATTTCTACCTACTTGTAGGGGCAAAGAGCAACTGCCACTAGGCCATGAGAAGCATGTGAGCAAAGCTTATCACAAAGATGGGAATCGTGCAACTCCATATGTCTGCTGATTGAGTTTTGTTTGGAGACCACATAGAGCATCAGGGCTTGGAGAATGTCAACCAGTGAAGACATCCAATGTATTCTTCACATTCTCTTCTTTCTCTTCCACCTTTCCTTCCATTCCTTCCTGCCTGCCTTCCACTAAATAAACATTTACCAGCATGTACTATCTACTAGCTTTGTGCTAGGAGCTGAGATACAGAGATAAAGGAGACATAGACCTGGACTCAGGGACTTTGGTGCCTAGACATTGGAACACCATGGCAGCACAGTTCAAGAAACGCTACTCAAGCCCAAGTTAGAGTAGACATAGAGAGTCAAATCCAGGTCTTTCTCTGTGTTCACTGTTAGACCACAGGGCATTGTTTCCCAATGGGAGAGAATTTCTCAAGTGCATCTGTCTGGCCAGTGAGGACAGGTCTGCAGATGAAGCAAACCACACATTACGTAGAGGAAGTACAGTGAGACCACACAAAAGAAGGACCATCTAGCCAGGGGTAGAAAGAGAGGAGCTGGGAGAGAGGCAGACAAGTTCCAGAAAGAAGGGAGGGGGTTGGAGGCCCTAGGAAGTAACTTAGTGATCAACAAAATGTCTCCGTGACCAGTCAGAATCCCCCCCCCCACACACACAATTCGGCCCCTTGCCTTCCAAGGAAGACTTTGACTTCTCCCTGTCCTTAATCTTGTAAATAAGAATGGAAAATGTAAATTGCATCTGTGCTGGAGAGCAGGACAGAGACAGAGCTTGCCTGTCGAGTGGAGGGGAAGATCCATTCCAATATTTATTTATTATTATTATTTCGAGGAGGGGGGGGAAAGCCAGAAATATTTCCAAAATGTCAACACTATTAAGGAAATCTGAACACCTTAATCCATTTAAATGTCAGCTAGAACCAAGCGAGGGTTTTCGGGAGGGGAGAATGAGGAAGTAAGGAGGGGCAGAGGGAATGAATGCCAGATTCCACATAATCTATCAAAGTTTCTTTCTTTTCTTAATATATTAAATATTAAATGCTTCTTTGCATCTGAGTGAGAGAGGAGAGAGAGAGGGACCAGGGTGGAACTCATAAATGCCTAGATAATTGGTTTTGAGGGTTTTTTTTCTTCTTTCTTTCTTTCTTCTTGGCGGATTCTCAATTTCCCTATAAAAGAGAAAATTCATTTCCAGCCGCTAATGTAATGTCAGCGTGCTGTTTACTAAGCATGGATGATGTATAGGGGGACACTACTTTCAGAGGACTACTTAATGATGCATAGAATTAAATCCTGAGCTCCTCAGCTGAGCCTCCTCCCTCCCTCCTGGTTCCCAGGCTCCCAGTGCATCTTGGGAGGAGCAGGGTTGGCATAACCTGTCTCCCTGGTAGCTAGAATTCTGGGGTCTCTGCTGAGGAAGCTTGAAAAGAGCCCCTTTTCCTCAACAGACATATCTGCCCCTGGCGGAGCCTGGGATGAGCTTCTGGGCAGTAAGAAGGTGATGGAGGAGAGGAGAGATGACTGCTCAGTGTTGAGGGGGACAGGAGTAGGGAGTTCATGGGGAGTGGCACAAGGTGTGGGGTGTGAGGGTGCAGGGGTGAGAGGGGCAGGACCAAGTTGGAGAGCTCTGGTAGGGGAAGGGCTGACCAGGAAGAGGTGGAGTTGGAGCTTCTCTGAGCGAGCCCTCTGCCCTCTGGAAACCACAGCATTCAGATGTCAAGGAAAATAAATGGGGACAATTCAGCCGCGTCCCTGGGACTTGTGAGGCTGCCATTGCCAGAGCAGAACCTTAGTCCTTCCCTGCACAAGCCCGGCATTTGTGTCAGTTCCTGCTGCTCTCCCAGGATGGCCAGGCAGTCTGAGCTGGCCTGGCGTCCCCTGAGGGACAGCATCCTGCAGTGACACTGCCTGGCTTCCTGCCCTGGGGGAGTGACCCAGTAAGGCCACCTGAAGAGATCACTAGCTCTGGCTGGCTGACTTGGTGACCAGAAATGGGAGAGAAGGTAGGAAGGTAGACATTGGGGCCAGAAGTGGGCTGAGGGGAATGGGGGAAAATTAAATGTTTCAGGGCGGGGTGTGGGGAGGGGTAACCCAACACGCAGTCCCTTCTGAATCTCCTCCAGGGCTGCTTTGGTCCTCACCATCCTACTGGAGCTGCTCCCCCTTTCCCCCTGGGTAAACTGGGTGGCCTCATTTTCTTTGTTCTCCTGAGCATTTGATATCACTGACCACACCCTCTTTCTGGAAACCCTCTACTCCCTTGGCATCCTTGACTCTGCTCTACTTCTGACAGCTCATTGCTCTGTATCCCTCGTGGGTGCCTTTTGTTCCTCCAGTCTGCACACTGTAGACTTTCTATAGGCATCACTCTTGATAGCTTGTTCCTTCTCTGTGTATTTTCATGACCTATGTAGGTTCCTGCCTTTCGAGACTCCAAGCTGATCTCTCTAATCTAACTACTCTCCTGGGCTCTGAGGGCACATTTGCAGCCATTTCTGGGGCACTTTGACTTAGGAGCCCTGCTCTTGTGGCCCATTCAGTATCACTCCCTTTTGTCAGCTACCCTTCCCAGTGCCCATTTCTGCTCACTCAATTGCCATTTGCCTAGGCTCTTTGATTGGAAAATGTAAGAGTCATTGTTGTCTCTTTTCTCACTAATCAAAGTTTTCAAGTGTCCCCTGGATTCTCTCTTTTCTACTCATCCCCTGACCCAACATCACCCTGATTCAACTCTTATGTCTGGACTCCTGACAAGGACTCAGGTTTTACCTGCCCCCAGTCTAACCATCACCATCCATCTTGAACTCTGAGGCCTGACTCCTCTTCACAAAACATCATTTCCGCTAAGTCATTTCACAGGGGCTGGTCACCAGCCACTCAATTGTGTCTAGACTGCACTGCACTGAGCAGACCCCACTTCAAAGGAGAATCAAGGCCGAGGGGGGTACCATTAAGCACAAGTCAGAAGTGGCAGGAATCCCCAGGCAAAACCTCCTATTAAAGGAATTGAGAGTTTCCAACCTGGAAGAAGGGAAGCTAAAAATTTAACCTTAATTTGACAATCTGAAAAGGTATATTCTGCAGTCAAGGGAGAGATGGAGAGATGCTGATGGACCCAGAGGGATGGCTCTGAAACCAGTGGATACAAAAAATAATCAGGTAGATTTTGGTAGAACTTTCCATAGTCAGAGACATCTGAAGATGAAGTTAGCTGCTCCTGT
This sequence comes from Proteles cristata cristata, assembly GCA_017311185.1. Taxonomy (NCBI): domain Eukaryota; kingdom Metazoa; phylum Chordata; class Mammalia; order Carnivora; family Hyaenidae; genus Proteles; species Proteles cristata. Next base: position 172,275 of record JAESUZ010000321.1, read on the forward strand.
CTCTACAAGTATTCCTACAAAGATTGATGGTCGGATGTGAAAATATGATAAGAGAAATCCACACTAGGGACACTGAAGAAGAGCTTTCTTAGAAGGGTTTTACAGTCCCCCCCTTCCCCCCTCAGAGGTCCTATGCTATTCTAACTGACTTCAAGGCCTTATTTCAACTAGCCCCACTTCTTTCCTAGAAAGAAGATGTACTCCCTTGTCCCTATTCTCAGAGTTTTCTATGTGTGAATCACTCTGACCTGTAACACATGAATTGTGATGCTTCTTCTGCAGTCTGTCAGCATCTAACACAGACCCTGGCACATCCTGGCCATCAACAAGTACTTGACCAGTTGATTGATTAAACACAATTCCATAGGAGCACCTGGGTGGCTTAATTGGTTAAGCGTCCAACTCTTGATTTCAGTTCAGGTCATGATCTCATGGTTCATGGGATTGAGCCCACACAGGGCTCTGCACTGATAGTGCGGAACATGCTTGGGATTCTCTCTCTGCCCTTCCTTCACTCTCAAAATAAATAAGTAAACTTAAAAAAAACATTCAAAGCCTATTCCATAGACAATTTTCCTGCCCACCTTGAGCCTTGCTGTGTAGCCTTGCCAGTCAAAAAAAGAAACACCATCCAAAGACAGATTCTGTGCATGGTTCATCATCACATATGGAATAAAATGCCAGCCCCTGAGTTTGACACTCCAATTGCCTTGTATCCTGATCATAAGCTATTTTTAAAACCCTCCAGCGTCCCTCACAACTGACCCACACTTTTGCTCTGACCATATCATACTCCCATTTTCCCCTGCCTGGAATATGCCCTTCCCATCTTTGTTCATCTGGAAAATTCTTATTTGCTCTCCAAAATGCAACTCAGAAATCACCTTCTCTATGAAGCTTTTCCTGATGACCTCTAAGGCGGCTCCTTTGCTCTCTCCTCTGTGCTCCCATGACACTTTGGGCAGATCTCCATTATATTGCTCACCATATTTTATTATAGTTAATTGTGTACACATCTGCCTTCCCCACTGTATGATGTGCTTGCCCTTCAAGGGCAAGGACAATGTCTTACCCATCTCTCATCCCTCTGGAACCCAGCAGAGTGTGAGGCATATAGTAAGTATTTAATTAATAAGGAAAGAGAGACGGAAGGAACAGAAGGAGAGGGAAGGATGGAGTAAAGGATAGAGGGAAAGAAAGAAAGAAGAAAGAAAGAAAGAAAGAAAGAAAGAAAGAAAGAAAGAAAGAAAGAAAGAAAGAAAGAAAAGAGGAAAAAATCATGGGCTTTAAATATGTTATTACAAGGATCTGATGAGGGATGTAGGCTTGACCCACAGGTAATATGTGACCAAGGAAGAAAACACTTTGTGAGACTGAAAAAAAAGATCTTTGCCTTCTCTCTGAAACATCCACTCTGGTGTACGGTTACAGCTTTCTTGCATTATAGTCTGTGCCAATTAAAGCATATCTGCCTCCCTTCTAGGACCCTGATACCCCTGTGCAAAAGTGGGAAGACAGAATTTCCATAAAGACTAGAGATTCTGAATGACGGCACAGAGTAGTGTGGTGCAGGGACTCAGGAGCATGGGTTGTCCCAGAACTGTGGTTTACTCAGCTGTAGAATGGGAAGATGGTCCTGGATGTCACAGTGACACCGAGATAAATCTGTGTAACTCTCCTTGGTGCCCGTTCTCTGCAGAGTTGGTCCTCAGGAAGGCTCTGCTCAGTTTTGATGTTGTTAAGTGGAATAGCTGGATGTCCCAGTTGGGTCAGCGCAGAAGCTTTGGTACAATCTGGTAAATGACTTGACAGATACCTGTCTCCCAGTTACCTCTCTGGATCCTTGCTTATAGCAGAGTGATATACTTCCCAGAAAAATTTTGAACTGAGTCTGTATGAGTTTGTACATAAACAAAGATGTTTAATGAGCTATTTGGTGGTTCCCCACGGAAGCCCATTTGTGAGAAAGAATGACAGAATCCACATAAGATAATTTACCACTAGGTAGAAAGCCCTTTAAGGGGAGCCAGACTCAGGAGCAGAACCAAGGGTTAGTGAGTATTGTATGTGGGACTTGTCCTGACTCAGCTCTCCTAAGGATACAAGGAGAAAAAGTTCTGTGTTTATAAATCGAGAGAAGGGTTCCAGTAAATTCTGATCCTTTGAAACTACAGGCAATCTTGCTTTGAGATGTCCGTCAACTGAGCCCAGAGGGCACAATGTTCTCACTTCCTAAGAGCATTAGTGGCTGAGCTTGTCTGCAGTGGCTTTGGATGATGACAAAGCCCCTAGGTGTGCATTTCTGGGAAGAGCAAAGACTCCTGCTTTCTAGTGGAGGTGACAGCCCCAAATCATAAGCCAGTGCCATAGTAAACTACATGCCTGCAAAAGCTATCTCTTCGGCAGTTCAAAAATGTTTAAGAGGAGGAAAAAACTGTGTGAGCCAGAAAGAGCCCAAAGGCTGCAAGGTCAAAATTATTATTAATGAACCCACACATTAGTAGGACTCAAGCCATTGAGACTAGTTTCATTGTTGTCATGGTTGTGTTATCTTTTTGTTTAAATACAGAGGGTGATCATTCTAGGCCAGAGAAGAGAAAATAAAATAACCCTGGCAGATTCAAGTCAGGACGCCTACAGCCGGGTTGTTCTCTCAGTTGGGGCTCTGCATGTGGGGCAGGCCACCCCCTGCCCCAGGATGAGAGGTTCCACCTGGCATTAGTCCTGAGAGTCAGGTGCGCTGGAGACAAGATGGTAAGAGTGGGAGACAGAGCTCAAAGCCTGCGTCAAGTGTGTCTGAACAGTTCTTCCCACCCGCAGGGGCTCCTCGGCCTCAGCAGAAACAGATCTCCGGGGATCTCTAAGAAGGCAGACACCTTGTCATTAGCTGGTCTGGCCAAGGGCTCTGGTTAGTGCCTGGTCCTGAGGCTTCAGCACAGCCAGGATTTGTCTCTGTGCTATTTTCTGAAACCCTGGGCCTTCTCATCCGATATGAATTCCTTTAGACTCTGTCTTGTTGATTTTTCCCTCTAACGTACTGCCCTTGCTACAATACCCTAGTTTCTCTCCCTCCTCATCTCTTCCACAAGCCAACACACCTCTGCTTCTAGGCCCTCTGCCTTGAAAACACTGGACTGGCCCAAGGAGAGTGAAGACCACACACAACCTGCCTTTCCAATGGCTTGTGTGCCTGTTTGTTCAGTGATTCTCTCTCCCGAGTTGCTAGAGTGGTGCCAGTGCCTCCAAACCTGGCCTGCCAGACTCAGGCCCGTCTCTTCCCTTGGCCCCTTACCTCCTGCTCGTCCCAGAATCCAACACCATGGGTCCATGGGTCCTATAAACTCTTCTGGATCTAAATGTTAATGGCTAATGTGAGTAAATGAGTTACATCTCCCTGGAGCCTTTTGAAATCACATGCCAAGAGATTTTTCACTCATATCCTTACTATTAGGAAGGTTCCAGAGACACCCACATTTTAGTTCTGAGGAAAGTACCACAATCACACTGCTGGGACAGCTGTGCGATGACACAACTGCCCCTGGCCCACATTTCCTCTCATCTGCTTTCTCGCTCGGTCTATAGGGCTCACTGCTCCGGGAGGTCTCCACACTGGGACCGGTCACCAGCCCACAGAAGATTGTCTCGAACTTATAGTGTCTAAGAGTCCCAGGTATATCGACCTATAAAGAAACCTACTTAAATGCCTCTCTCTCTCTCTCTCTCTCTCCCCCTCTCTCACATTCACTCTTTTGTGCTTATCTGCCTCAAAAATAATTCCATGGGTTTTTTAAAATTTTTAATGTCTTATTTATTCCTGAGAGAGAGACAGCGTGAGCAGGGAAGGGTCAGAGAGAGAGGGAGACACAGAATCTGAAACAGGCTCCAGGCTCTGAGCTAGCTGTCAGCACAGAGCCCGATGCAGGGCTCGAACCCATGAACCATGAGATCATGACCTGAGCCAAGGTCGGATGCTCAACCGACTGAGCCACCCAGGCGCCCCTCCATGGATTTTTTTCAAAGGTAAAGATAAAAAGACTTTGAAAGATCATATGATGGGGCTGTGACAAAATAAAGGAAACCTCATCCCTGTGGACTAACTTTGAGATGGTTATAAATAACTAAAATTAGAAATTTGAGATGGAAAGAAGTTTCTCAGCTGCTATCGTCACAGCCAGGAATGGAAGCCAGGGCCTTCACAAAGGGAAGAAGGCAGGCAGCACTGAGGAAAATAAGGAGTTGAATAAACCTTGTCAGACTGGGAAATGGGACCTGGGACAGGAAACTCTACTCCAAACCTTCCTCTGGCCATGAAGGGTCACTCTCAGTCCCTCCCACCGTGATGCTTCCACACGTCATGTGAAACAACACGAGGGGCTCCGGGGAGCAGGGCGGGGAGGGGAGCGGGCAGCCTGGACTCCAAGGATCTCAGTCCAAAGTCTGCTGAGGCATTTTTCTCCCAGTATGGGATTTAGGGAAAGACGTTGCAAAGTTCTTTGCACACATTCACTTTTTTACTCCTCATGACAACCCCATGAGCTGAGTGCTAGTATAGATCCCATTATACAGATGAACAAACTAAGGCTTGGAGAGACTAAGTAACTAGCCAGAGGTCCTAAGCCCAAGTCTGCTTATTTTTCTACACTGCATGCCTGGAGGCTTGCTTAGCGGCCCCTTCATCTCATCGCTCCCTTGGAATGTACACATGGCGCTGAGCCTTCTCCCCCTCCTTGGCTCCCCCTCGACAGACGGGGGGCAGAAAGAAGGTAAGCAAGTTTTCTTGGGCACTGGGTTGGTCAAGTGAAGCCAGCCAGTGACAACTGTCCATGCACAAGGACAACATCTTCTGGTTTGTAAGTTATCTTACACGTGCTCTCTTTTGGGTTCGCAGCAGACTTAATATGTAAATAGAGCAAGATTTCTGCATCTACAAAATGAGATAAAATTTCCTGCCTTGAGGGTCAGTTTGAAAATTAAGATTAGGAGATGGGGCGCCTGGGTGGCTTAGTCGGTTAAGCGTCCGACTTTCGCTCGGGTCATGATCTCGCGGTTCGTGGGTTCGAGCCCCGCGTCGGGCTCTGTGCTGACTGCCTGCTCAGAGCCTGGAGCCTGTTTCAATCTGTGACTCCCTCTCTCTCTGACCCTCCCCTGCTCACGCTGTCTCTCTCTCCTAAAAATAAATAAAAATCAAAAAAAAAAAAAAAAGAAAATTAAGATTAGGAGAGCCCCTGGACCAATGTCAGGCACAGAAATTACTCTTTTGACAAAGGTGAGTTCCCTTCCCCCACACTCTCCCTAGTGACAGGGTTAAGGAGCAGCTGGGACTGCAGCCATACTAGTGGAGTCCTCCTTCTCCCCTCCCCACACTCCCCCCAGCCTTCCTCGCTGGAAGCAAGCATGTCTTGGCTTCCTGAGCCTCTTCTCTAGGCTCCCTTCTCTCCCTCTCTCCCCACCTCAAATGCCCCATAGCTACAAGTCCTAAATGAGCTTTCAACAGATACTGTGTCTCCAGACAAGAATCTCAAAGAAGACCCCAAGTTTGGAATGGGTCAGGGATGCTTTGGGGTGACAGGATGCAGAGCTTTTAGAGAGGGAAGGGCTCAGGGAACTGAGGGAGACAAAGGTACATGGCAGGTGAAGGCATGCGCACAATCACATCTCGTGTATACACGCACACACGCACACCAGCCAGGGGCCTGGGCAGAGCATGCCTGACAGTAGTGGTCTCTGCAAATGGGTCCCTGCTCATGCTCAGAAAGAGCTGTCCAAGCCACCAGGTTTCCAGGAAACACTCATTCTTTTTCAGGGGATGTTTGAAACATATATAATCAGGGGCGCCTGGGTGGCTTAGTCTGTTAAGCATCCGACTTTGGCTCAGGTCATGATCTCATGGTTTGTGGGTTCGAGCCCCACGTCAGGCTCTGTGCTGACAGCCAGCTCAGAGCTTGGAGCTTGTTTTGGATTCTGTGTCTCCCTCTCTCTGATCCTCTCCTGCTCATGCTGTGTGTCTCTCTCTATCTCAGAAAAAAAAAATTTAAAAAATAAAATAAAACATATATAATCATAGATGTGTAATATATATGAATATAAATGCCTTGGTTGAAATATGGTCCAGTGTGCTGAGGACCAGCCCCCTTGGCCTGCCCTTTAGCCTCCTCAGATGCCCCTGAGGTAGCTCCATAGTTCCTTAGGGTCCTTGGAATGTACTTCAAAAAACACCTTTAAACTAGAGAAGGAGGAAATGCAGGGTTTAGGGTTGGGAGGCAGGGGACTGTGGTTGACCTTTGGCTCGCATGATGCCACCAGTTTCCAGTGTGACTCTGAAGGGGCAGGTTCGCTGGGTCTCTAGTGACCTGGCAGAGTCCTCACACCAGTGCTGGGCCGTCACATCCACATTCCTTGCTTTGTGAAAGACTAACAACCCCTTGCTTTATTTGGGCCACTGCCGGTTGGATTTCTTATTCTACGCAGATCAGCTCAGGCTCTAATTGATCCATCATGCCATCCATTCTTTCCTAGCCTCCTGCATCCCAGGCTGACCACCCAATCTGATGTGCACTCTTTCCCCTGGCCCAGTTCCTAACTTACATTTATTCTCCCCCTTGCACATCATTCAGAATGCGTTTCCTGCCTCAGTCATCACAGTAAGTATCCTCAGGTCTCAGCTCCATGCCTGGTACACAGGAGGCATTCGGTGAATATTTCTGAAGCAAACAAAGGAATGATCTAACCAGCCCTGCTTTGTTCCCACTATCCTGTGGCTGCCCAACCTACACCTCAAACCCTGACCCCTTGGCCTTCTCCGATCTCATATTTCTTATTGTCTATGGAAGATCTCTAGTTGGTTGACCTTCCAACCCCTGCCACAAAACTCGTCTAAAGCAGAGCTTGTTAACTTTCCTTCCAAATCAGGGCCCCATCCCACCTTCCTGATTATTGCTAGCAGTGCAGTTAGCCTTAGGACCACATGGTCATTGCTCTTCATTTTTCTCCTTTCTTGGCATCTGCTCCTTCTTTGGACCCCACCTGTTTTTTTCTCAGCATAGGCTCCCAGACTCCACTTCTCTGATCTCACAGCCCACTCCTGATCAGGCACATTACTCTGTACTGGGAGCAATGGAGAGGTTTTCCTTCATGCTTCGCACTGACCCCCGCACCTTCCAGGCACAACCATTGGCTGTTCCTTGACACAGATATGTGGCAAGTGTTGGATGCATGTGTGATGAGGGGATGAGGGAATGAATGGATGGCCCTACACTGGCTTCCTCTTGAGGAGAAGGGTCATTTTGTTCTTCCCAAGGCTAACACAGTAATTCTGAAGCCTTGCTGGAGGCTCCTCTTAATTCTTCCTTTGTTTCATCCTCAAAATCAATCTGGAAACTGTCCCCCTTTCCTTACTTTCATCATACACTCTCTCTCCCTTTCTCCTGATTCCAGACCACTGCCCTTTGCTGAGTGGCACCTGCATGACAGCTGGGGCAAGGGGTCATGATGGGGCATCATTGGGGACCTCACTGCCTACCTGCAGGAATAGACAGTCCCGGTGCATCCACTCATCAAAGGTAGCTTCTCCTGCTTCTGTTCTCCCCAGCTTCTTTCTTCACTTCTGTCTAGGGAACACTTCAAACCTCCTTGCTGTCTTCAATATTTACCCCATGATGCTATCTTCCAAACAAACAGATAAATAACAAGAAAAAGAAAGAAAGACAAAAACAATTTCTTCATATAAGCAAGGCCAGCTCAAGCTGAGCATCCAACCGCCATTGTAGACTCCAACCCTGAAGCCACCTTAAAGTGCTCCTCACCCAAAGAATGGGGCAGAGGATCTTGTCACATGAGCTTGTTATATGTCTGGGATGAGTCTTTGGATTCCTGTAACCCCTGCTGCTCAAAGTCTAACTAGGTTGACTGGTTTATGCATGGCTATGAAGCTTCCTGAGGAAGTAGTTTGGGGTTTGGAGAGACACAAGCATGTCTGGTGACGTTGATGGGGTCTTCATGAAGCCTAAATTGCAGGGAGAAACTGGAAGGGTATAGATCCCAGGGTGTGGGGTGTGGGGTGACAGGGAATGCACCACCATTCAAATCAGTCTACACACGGGACCTGGGCAGCAGATGAAAATGGAAATGCACAGAACAAAGCCAATCAATACTGGGCTCACTTGGCCCTGCATCTCCGTGGCCTAGACCCCTTTCCTGAAAGAAAAGGTCACACACATGCATAGTTTAAAAAGCTATAACATCCTGGGTTCAAGCAACTTTGTAAAAGAGTCACAGAGGAAGAGGAGGCTTTTCCTCTCCCAGTTTTGAAGATACTCAGCTAATGGCCATCCAGTGCAAGCAGTGATGGCTACTTTTCAAGGGGTAGCCTGAGCAGAGTAACAAAGGAGGCACTGCCAAGAGGCAAGCAGCATCAGCCACAGATGAGAAGAGCAGAGAGATTCATGAGAGCATTGTGATGCTCAGGCAGTGCCTGAGATGGATGGGAGGAGCCCTGAGGGGGGAGGAGGGGGGGAGGAGGGGGAACGATGGCCTCAAGTTCCCAGCAGCGAGCTCTCCAGTACCAGGAGCCAGGCACACAGATCACTGTGACCTCTTTGTGCCCACAGGAGGTGAGGTGAAGGAGCATCCAGATTACATAAGGAATCCTCCAGGTCAAGGTACGTCAAGCAAGTCCAAAGAATGAACTAGGGAGAAAAGAAAAACAAGATGACTGGCTTCCAAAGCACTGAGCACATTCGAGAAGGCTGAGTACAGACAGTGCTCATTCAGAGACTCAGTTTAGTCAGGGCTGGGTGTGAAAGGGAGCACTTGGCAAGAACCATTCCACTGGGATCCACTCAGCCCACCCTGAGCCAAAGCTGTCCTCAGAGGGGTGGGAGTTAGGTCCAAACCAGGGGAAACATCAGAGATGAGAGACTCCATTTCCTCCTTTTCTTGGATAGGAAACTGGGCTTTTCACAAAAACAAATAATTAAAAGTAGCATTTGGGTGGCATGTCACACAAGACCCCCCCCCCATGAGCATGCATAATTCCTACAACATTCTCATGAAATATGGCCATCCTCACTTTAAAAGCAAAGAAACAAAGGCTCTGCAACATTAAATCATGCCCAAGCTATCTCAGCTGCCCTGCACTCCTTGCTCTGATAAAGGGACAGGGAGCTGGGGGGAGCTCAGTGACGTCTTGGCCAAACTCTGCAAACTCTACAGTACTATAAAGTGTATGAAAACATGTAATATTAATATCATCACATACAAATTGGGCAGGTTTTTAGGACCTGGGAAATCTCATAAAATAATGGGAGAATTTGAGATTCAGGAAAATTCCAGAAATATATGGACCAGTGTTTAGTGTGCTTCAGACTTGGCTAAAAATGTGTGTGTCAACCCAACCCATGAACTACTAAGTAGGAATTTCTAAGAACCTCCCCATATTCCATAAGCTGCCCTAGTGATTTTACTGTATGTGAAAGTCTGAGAACTAACAATCTAAGTTATTTTTTATCTTCACTTACAATTATCAAGACAAATAATTAACTAGTTTGTAAAAAGCCACATTTATTGATTGCCATATGTTTTTCTCTAATAATAGTGAAACTTCATGAGCACTCACTCTCTGCCATATATGCATATTCTGATTTAATTTCCATAAGAACTCTGCAGGGTTCTTGTACTTTACACAAGTAGGACCCAAGGTTCAGAGAGATGGAGAGATCTGGTTGACGCAGCCTTGTTAATATGTGGCAAAGCTGGGCTCTGACCCAGAGATGCCGAGTTCCTTCCATTGCACCCACAACACCCCTCTTTCTGTGTATGAGTTTGGCTCCAGGGCTGGGCTGAGAGGGTCTGGAAGATCCTTCTGTGCCTTGGAAAACCATAGCACAATTCTGGGCACAAATGCAGGCATGTCTCATTATAGTGGCAAATAAAGGTATTTTAATGTGTATTTATTTATGTTGAGAGAGAGTGAGAAAGAGAGAGGAAGGGGCAGGAAAGAGGGAGACTGAGAATCCCAAGCAGGCTCTGTGTTGTCAGCACAAAGCTGGACACAGGGCTCTGTCCCACAAATCGTGAGATCATGACCTGAGCCGAAATCGAGTTGGACGCTTAACTGACTGAGCCACCCAGGAGCCCTGCAAATAAAGAGTTTTTGAGCAGAAACTCCTGAGCAAAGGTGAGGAGCCTGCATGGTCTCTGTAAGTGCTAGAAGAAACAGGGAGCTTATTCATGAAAGAATTATGGGAACTTAGAGAGGGAGTTTGAGGTGCAGAAGATAAGCGAAGATGGATAAAGGGAGGCCGTCTGGAGGAATATAAGTGACCTGAATCTGTAATCTGCAGAAAGTGAGGGAGTGAAGTGCAAGGGTTGAAGGTGCTGTAAATGGGAAGTTAGGTGGTAGGGAGAGGAAGGGAGCTTCCAGATGGTGGGCAGGGTTTCAAGGATAAGATTGCTGTAAATGGGGATGGGAGCTGCATGACAGCTAGAGAGGCAGAAAGGCAGAGACAGAGACAAAGACAGAGAGAGACAAAAATGCAGAGACAGAGCAGGGTAGAGGCAAGGAAAGAGCCCATTATTTCTGAGCCAAACTCAATCAAACATACAACTAATAAGCTTTTAGAGACACAGTCTGGTCCCACATTCTCCGAATTTTGGGCTCAGGTCCTTTCTACACTCCAAAAAACTCCTGAGCAGCCCAGGAGCATTTACTTATGTGGATTATAGGTATCAATATTTATTGTATTATAAATCAAAAGCGAGACCTTTTAAAAACATGTATTTATTAATTTGTTTGAAAGTAACAATAACAAAATCACTCATGTTAATATAAATCATGTATTTTTATGGAAAGCAGCTCTATTTTCTAAAATAGTGAGCTGAGTGTCATTATTATATATGCTTGCACATCTCCTTAATGTCTGGCTTAATAGGAGACAGCTGGATTCCGTACCTGCTTTTGCATTCAAAGTGTTGTGATGTGTTGCTTTCATTGAGGTTTATGGGACAAACTTTGGCCTTAATCGGGTATGTAGCTGGAAGAGGGAGGAGTATATTAATCACCTTTGCAGATCATTGTGGGTATTTTTCTTTGATGCTACCTCACAGTTCAACAAATGGTAGTTTCTTAAAGATTAGTTGCGCTGTGGAATGGAAATTATATCGGAGAGGTTTGTGCACCCTCCTACTTTAAATGCATTGATCTACCTTGCACCTTGAGTGGATGCTTTGCCCATGCATGATTGGTAACATCATGCATTTGTTATTTGGAAAATTTGGCTCACATTTGAGGTACATGGAGCTTCCAACTGTACAATGGAAAACCCCACTGTATACTTGTGAGCAAATGAGAGAAGCAAAGACGAATGACCTCACAGACCCCCTGAAAGACCCTCGGGGGACCAGGGGTCTGGGACCACGCTTTGAGAATCCCAGCTGTGGTATAATGAAAAGCGTCCTGAACTGGGGATTCAGACAAGCCAGCCATTAGATTCGACTCTACAGTTTAGCAGCTTGGGTTTTTCACTGAACTTCTGTGAGCCTCTTCAGCCAAACTGGACGACTCAATATTTCTTAAAAATTCTCCCATGAATCCCTCCCACCAAGCTGCTCTTCTCCTCCCAGGTCTCCATTTGCCACCTGTCAACTGTATCCCTTCTTGGATGCCACCCCTCCTGTGACAGATTTGTGACCGCCCCTCCGACAAACGCCTCACCCCTCCTTGGGCTCTCACTACTTCTGTTTGACCCTCTCCTCGGGATCTTATGTCCCTCCACCCTGAGGGAGGGCTACCAGAGGGCTCGTCTCCCACCCCGGACCACTTGCACCCCCCACCCCTCCCAATGGCATAGTGAGTCCCTGGAGGGCAGAGACCCCTGGGCTAGTTCATGTTTGTGTCTCCCTCAGCTACCACCCCCATGCCTGACACAGAGTAGACGCCCTGTGGAGGTGAAATTAATTGGTTAGCATATTTCAGGAAGATCTATCTGTAAGGCTGAATGGATATTTATGGGAGAAGAGTCTGGGAAGAGGTGACTGGGAGGTGAAGGAAGAGGAATGATGGAAATAATGAGAATACTGATAGAAGAGATGGGGAGCAGAGGTCAGAGTACGTACCTATAGGTCACCGAGTAAGAGAAAGGGATGGGGTGTGATCAGGGTGTGGTAAGAAGATAAGAAGTGCATTTGGGGATGGTTGTGGGGGGAGCAGGTATAGGTGCTTGGGAAATGACATTCCATTGGATTAAGAAACTAAAGGAAGGACACTTGAGATGAAAACCCAGAGACGCAGGTTGGCAGAGGGGGCTGATTCCCGGGCAGCCACTAGGCTGGCTGCTTGTGTGAGCGAGTGAGGGACATGAGAGGGGGTGGTGGGAAGGCAGTCCATGCCAAGGATGATGCTACTGGCTCCCAGACACCCAGCCACCCCTGCCAGCCCCCATACATCGGGGGAGGTAGGAGGCAGAAGAGGAAAAGAGCAAGATGCTCAAAACCTCTATTTTTTTTCTCTTCAAATATTTGCAGAGAGGGAGTGTGGCATGGGCATGGGGAATGCGGTGCTTATTGCTCACACTACATTAAAATTCAGATTGGCTTGTGCAATATCCCCGGCATAACCGCTCTGTGCTGATATTTTTATAACTCTTAATATCAAACAAATTGCCTCTTCACTGAGACAGTTTAATGTGACGGGGGCCGTGCCCGCCAGCTTCCTCACGCCGGCCCCATAAAGATCACCGTTCTGTTACTGGGGACAGAGGAGCCATGAATTTCTTATCAAAAATATGGCTGGATTATGCAGAGTAAATCTTGGACCATATTAAAGGGATCATGGTGTTTTAATTTCTTTTCTCTCCCCCCTTACATCCCTCACTGAATCTTTTCTTACTAATAAAATGAAATCGGGAAGGGGGGGCCTCTGGATTGAATCAGCTATGAATCATCTTTTTTGGCCAAGGTCCCTGTTTTCGTCATATTCATGCCTCTTCCCCAGTCATCAATGATGCCTTCCACCCACCCCACCTTCAATCTGTTGCCTCTCCATGATCTGAGGGAAAAAGAGATTTGGATGGACTTTCCTAGAAAATCCCCACTGTGGTGTCAACTTCAGGATCCAGCGAGCCCTCTGTTTGGTCAGGGCTTGCCTGTGTGGCAGCTGGACAGCCAAGAACTACGATGCAGGATACACCGCTTCCCAGGCTGTTCCGTCAAAGACCCTCTTTCCTACCCATCTGGTCATGAACTCCTATGTGATTAGAAAAAGACAGACTCTTGGGGCGCCAGGGTGGCTCAGTCGGCTAAGCATCTAACTCTTGATTTTGGCTCAGATCATGATCTCACAGCTTCATGGGTTTGATCCCCACATTGGGCTCTGTGTCAGCACAGAGCCTGCTTTGGATTCTCTCTCCCTCTCTCTCTTTCTCTCTCTGCCTCTCTCTCACTAGTGCTGTCTCTGTCTCTCTCAAAATAAAGAAATAAACTTTCTTTTAATTTAAAGGCTAATTAGAAAAAATAGGCTATTTATGAAACAATTGGCTCTCCTTTCAGTTATGAAGACCTGGGAAAATGTCCCTGAGACAAATCCATTTGAGATAATAAGTATGAGTTGGTTTAAATTAACTCAAAGCAAAAAAAAAAAAAAAAAAAAAAAAAATTGACCTTTTATTAGCCTGAGACACTCTATAGTAGGCAATCAGGATATTTTCCAAATATTGGAAATAATTCACCTACTATTTCTCCTTCTGTTACCGCCTCAGAGAGCCACTCAGAACATGAAGCTTATAGCAAGTGATGTAGGGTGTCCTCAAAGGCCCTAGACATAGATTGATTGGAAGGGTCACATGCAGAGAGATCTCAGTACAGCACCGGAACATTTCACTTGGTTACAGTAACAGTTCTGATGGCGACGCAAACCCAGAGAGCAAGGAATCAAATCGCATCGTCTCATCTCACAGCCTTCCTGAGACCCACACACTCCAGACTGACAGACACACCAAGGGGCAAAGCCTTGGTTTTCAAGGGAGGGAGGTAAACTTCCACCACAGAAGTGTCCTGTCACTTGGATTACCCGCGTGGGGTCCCTAAACATTGATTTTTTTTTTCTCTAATACCTTTACACTTCAGATCCCTTTTACCCTCTCTACTCAAATGATAGTAGACACTTTTCCTGCTTGACTCCTAGGACTGCCCCGCCATTTTCAAGTTTTACATTTTAATACATCTTGACATTAGTAGAATCATGTAACACACTTAACATCCATCAGAGGTACCTTGGCCTGTTGTTACAGTTTTTATCATTTGGCTCACACTTTATTTGAATAAGTCTTATAAACATTGAAACGGAATCATCTTTTTCTTCAAATACCATATCTTTTGGAGGCCTTAGAACAACTGAAGCCTTATCTACTTCTCTTGTTTCTGGAACATTCTCAGATCTCCTTGGTTTGCAGAGTCAGATGGTCTTGAAAACCTATACAATTTCTAGAAGGGCTGATGCAGGCTGGGCTCTCAGACCAGGCTTCTCACAGTTGTCAACTTTTAAAATTTGTCACATCTTATTCTTAACACGTTAGGAAGGAGCAGAAATCACTGCTTTTATCACTAACTACGATTTTTTTTAATGGCATGATTGGGAGAATATAAAGTTCACACATCTTTATAATAGCAAAAATTTAGAAATAATCAAAATAAACAAAAATAAGTGCCTTGTAAAAAAGTATCTTACACAGAACATACAGTCAATAAAACACAGTCTCCGTTTAAAATTATATCATAGAAGAATACTTGCTATCATAAAAAGGTAGGCACAATATTATGCTGAATGGGTAAAACAGGTCAGAAAAACTTGTATATAGTTAGTTAGTTAGTTAGTTAGTTAGTTAGCTAATTAGTTAGGTTAAATACCAAACTATACAATAACAGGTGCTTTTTATTTTTCTTGTTTGAAAACAGAGATAAAAAATAGACTATAAAAACCGGATCTAACACACACCCCACTGGAGTTCTAAATGGAGGCTTGAGCTTGCCAGACATTTCTGTGTTCACACAAACAACACTCCCTGCACAACACAGGGTGAGCCGGCCCTCACACGTGGCAGAAAGAGCAGCCAATGCACCACCTGTCTTCAGGGCACTTAGAGCCTCCACCCCAGACTACCTGAGGGGTCAGACCCCTGCCAAGAGCTTCCACTCCCTACTGTCTCCTCCTGAGCGGTGCCTGTGACCGGTCCCAGGACCTGGGGATACGGCCAAGCGGCCTGTGCTTCCGAGGGGGCCTGGGGCTGCGTCCCCACGTGCACGCCCCGCAGCGGGTCCCGCCGCCCTGGGGCACCTACTCACGCTCTCCCGTCCCCTCCCCTTCCCGGCCACCTCCAGAGGGGCCTGTGCTCCACCCCCAATCTGTTGCGCGTGCCTCGCTAGGAAGGTCCCTGCCCTCCGCCGCGCCGCGTCCTGGGGCAGAAAGACAGGCGCCCGGGGACCGGTCGTCCCTCTCCCCGGGGACGGAGTTCCTGGCAGTCGGCAGCAGATGGGGGAGGCCCCAGTGGGGCGCACGTGGATGAATTTCTGGGAGGAAACCATGTACCATCCGCTGTCGCTCGCTGCCATCCAGTGTGTTCTCCCCCCAGTGAGTCTCTTAATTTTGCTCATTTATCTTAAAGAGCTCCGTAAGCGCCGTGGGCTCCGGTGGGGGGGCCGCACGGGGGGTCCGACACCCGACCCCCACGCCCGCCTCCCAGAGGAGCCATCCAGCGCGGACCAAATCTCATTTTCCTACAAATAGTTTGTCAGAAGCAGCAGGGCAAGTAATAAATCACCGAGAGCGAGAGCGGAGCGGGCAGGGGGAGAGGCTGGGAGCGGGCAGGGCGGGGCGCGCGGGGAGGCTGCCGGCGCAGATGGAGGCACCGGCGGGGAGGGGGAGGCCGGGGAGGGCGCCGGGGAAGGAAACCAGCCGAAAAGAAGGGAAGGAGATCGCAGAGACAAAGAAAAAGGAGGGAGGGTGAGAAAGGGAGGAGTAAGGACAGGGAGAGCAGGGAGGGGCTAGGGAAGAGGAGAGAGGGGGGAAAATGAAAGAGAGAGCAAGGAATGAATGGGACTCAGAGAGACCTGAAGGCAAATGAGAGAAGGAAATGAATCCAAAGGTGCTCACTGAAGAGACAGAGGCGTCTGGTCAAGAGGCAGGGCAGAGAGGGGAGGCTGGGCAGAGAGCACCATGCGCCCCCCAACCCCCGTCGCCAGTCTCTGCGCCCTGAAATGTTGGGGCTCCTGTGCTCTGACACTTTGTCCTCCTTTTCCCCACCTTGTCTCCGCTGCCTACCCCAGGTGAGCTGATGGGGGATGGGGGTCAAGTGGGGTCATCTTGGTCCACTATGTTTGCCAGCGAGAGTTTCCAGTTTCCAATCACTGCATTTCACATGTGAGCTGTAGAGACAGAGAGGGGCAACTATTAGGATGAAGATGTGTGGCCTTAAGGAAGCCACTTCAGGGGCGCCTGGGTGGCTTAGTCGGTTGGGTTGAGCGTCAGACTTTCGCTTAGGTCATGATCTCACGGTTCGTAGGTTCGAGCCCCGCGTCAGGCTCTGTGCTGACTGCCAGCTCAGAGCCTGGAGCCTGTTTCAGTCTGTGACTCCCTCTCTCTCTGACCCTCCCCTGCTCACGCTGTCTCTCTCTCTCTCTCCTAGAAATAAAGCATAAAAAATTTAAAAAAAAAAAAAGGAAGCCACTTCATTCCTCTGTGCCTCGGTTTCCTAATGTAGAGAATGGGGATGATGATCCCTGTTTGCAGGCCTGGAAAGATTGAAAAAGGTAACCCACATGGAAAGGTATGTAGCACATGGTGCAGGCAGTTGATCAGGAAAAAGAGCCTCTCTGGCATGTCTGTGGTCAACGCACTTGGCCTGGGGGCCCAGGGCAGGGGCCTTCAGAATCTGCCCACTGCCTGGCCACCCCCGCAGCCTCTGATCCCCAGCCAGGCGCTTGGATCCTTCAGCTGTCAACACACGCACACGTCAGTGATTCTGCTCTGCCTTTGGTCTCCTCCAGGAAGTTTTGAACCCTACTGAGATCATCGTTGTCAAGCTCTCTGGGCTTGTGGTACAAGGCCAGCCTGATAAGGGGGAAAGTGAGGTGCCACCCTCCACTTCATCCCCACCCCCAGCTCCACTTTCCAGACCTCTGGGCTCCTGCCTGGCTCAGGAAATATGGGCTTAGAACAAGACTGAGTTTCTGCTTTCCTTCCCACTCTCTCCCTCCTCCTCCCTGGATGCTGGGATGGAGCCCTCACTCTAAGAAATCAGTCCCTTACAGTCTGAAGGGAGGAAGTAGTGCCTGTGCGGGCCCAGGCTGTGTGGGGCACACGGTAAACTGCTCTTGCCTATGCGGGTCACAGAATTATCCCCAACACCTAGCACAGCACTGGCACATAATAGACTCATAAAACGAATGAAATTCATTTAATAGCATGTATAGAGATTCGCCCACTGGTGCTTCACAACTGTAAAGAAGCTGGTGTTATTCTGTTTTATAGAAGGGGCAGCCAAGACACAAAATCACCAAGCCTGCAAGTGGTAAGTCTGGAATAAAACCCAGAGCAATCCCAAACCCAAAGTTCTCGCTCCTCCCGCTGCAGCCCGGGGCTGGGAATTCTATCAGCATTACTCTGCAGTGGTCTGTGTTGATCTGGGGCCTCCTGAAGCCCAAGGCATGGGACGGGTTGGTCACGAAAGACTGGCAGTGCCTGCCCTGCCTTCTTCTTACCATCTGGATTTGGGGTGGCTCTTCCACTTCCTGGATCTATGCCACTGGCACTACCCTGTGGCTCCGGGCTTCAGGCTATGCTACTCCCAGGCAGACCTTCCTCCCACAGGCTTCTGCCCTGCTTTGGGGCTTTGAGGATATGGTCATGTGTCTCAGAACCTGTCCCGTCTCAGCTCTCTGGCCCCTACACCTGCTCTGCCCCTTTGCCTCTGACCCTCTAGCAAGGTGAGCACCCTATAGGAACTCCACATCTGACCCTGATGAGGAGAGGAGCCCAGGGAGAGAGAACCAGGGTTTACTCTCCTGCCATTTACCAGCTATATGACCCTGGGCAATTATTTTCACCTCTCCAGGCCTCAGGTTTTTCAACTGGAAAATGGGGATTGAAAAAAAATCCATGCCTAACTCCCAAGGCTGTCGTGAGAATCAATTAAGGCAGAAGCCAGAAAAGCACTTTAAAAGTTCTTCACTTCCTCTTATTCCCCACCTTTTCCTTTAAAAAAAAAGTTTATTTATTTTTGAGATAGAGGAAGTGGAGGGAGGAGCAGAGAAAGGCGGGGGCGGGGTGTGTGTGTGACAAAGGAGGCAAAGTGGGCTCTGTGCCCAGAGCAGAGAGCCTGACATGGGTTTCGAACTCATGAACCATGATATCATGACTTGGGCCAGAGTCAGGCCCTTAACAGAATGAGTCACCCAGTCACCCCCCGACACCTTTTTCTGATGGCAGATCTCCAGCTCTCCTTCCTCCTGTCCATGTCCTCTTGGTCTGATGTGCATATGAACATTGATCTAGGGGTCATTGATCCAGGGTCTGACCCTCCTGAGGACTGCATATGCTTCCCAGGCTTCCCTTCATGAAGAACCACAGCACGGCACCATTTGAAAACCCAGAGAAGGCTTTGTGGGTGAATCACCTTAAGGTAGGCAAAATAAAGCGGAGCTAAGAGTTCTGGTAAATTTAAAAACCAGTTTCAAATTCTAGCTTTGCTGTGTATTAACGCTATTAACCTTGAATGATCACTTTGCTTCTGTTAAGTCTTGGCTTCCCCATCTGTAAAATGACACAGTACTAAAAACAAGACCCATCTTATAAGGTAGATATAGCAGTAGGCACATATGAAGTTCCCAGTAAATTCCTACTATCATTATTTCCCCCTTTTTTTGTCTTGGACTCCTTAACAAGAAATCAGTTGCCAAACTTCATAGCCTCTCACTTTTTCTCAGTTGTCCCAGGAACAGTACCTTCTTCACGCCCTTACCCTCTCCTCCTTCAGCCATTGGCCGCAGGCTCTCCTCCCAGCCTCCAAATTGCCCACTCAGCTCTGGTCTGACCTTGTGACCAAGGTGAAAAGCCACCTTGGGTTTCCAGGGTGCCAAGCAACAAGAGGAGGAGGAGGTGAACACAGGAGCCCTTTAAAATCATGGGATGATGGGGTACCTGGGTGGCTCAGTCGGTTAAGTGTCTGACTCTTGATTTTGCCTCAGATCATGATCTCATGGTCGTGGGATCAAACCCCACATCAGGCTCTGCACTGAGCATGGAGCCCACTTTGGATTCTCTCTTTCCCCCTTTCTTTCTGCTTCCCTCTCTCTCTCAAAATAAATAAATAACATTTTAAAAAATAATAAAAATACAATAAGATCAGGATGGTGAGCAAGGTGAGAGAGGGGAGGTGACCTGCCCAAGGTCAGAGAGATGCCACAGTCAGAGTTGCTTCTAGTCTCCTGGACTTCTGGGGCTGATCCTTTGGATTATTCCCACCCAAAGCCCAGATGCGGTATTGAACTCCTCACAGCCCAGGACTGACTTCCCACTGGCAGCACCCTCTACCTCAAAGCCCTCCGCAAGGTGCCCACAAGGCCCTGCTCCGTCCCAGCCCACCTTCTCAGGCCCTCTCACTTACCCCAGCCCTTAGCTTCCCTTGCTGTCTCCCCGCCAATTCGTTCATGGCTCAGTCATGCCTGTGCTGGGCTTCATGCTGGCAGCCTAGGGCTCAAAAGCATCTGTCACACAGTCTCTGCCTTAAGGAGCCCTGTGTAGAGATGGCCATGACCCCAGTTAACCTCCCATCCCAGCCTTTCTGCCCAAGATGAAGCCCACCCTCCTCCACGAAACTCTCTAAGATCGGGGAACTGATGGAAGGCTGATTCCTAAATCCTCCCAAGTGGCATTGTTCCTCTCTGGAAACTCTATATGCATGAGGTATTTTTATCCTCTTTTTAAAATTGGACTTTTCTCTCTGTTGATATAACATATATGGCTAACATTTTTAAATCAGTTTTTTAAAATATATGGTCTTGTCTGTTTCCTGAATATAGAGGTCCATACCGCTGTCTGCTGCACTTGAACCCTCTAGAGGCAGAGACTCTGGTTCCCTTTGACTCTCAGGACATCAAGGCCCAGAAAGCCACCAGAGGAGAGGAGGGGCAGCCAGGCTGGCCTCATTGAGGAGAGGAAAGGCCCCCACAAAGCTGACTTCAGAGCTTCCTAGGGACCATGAGAGAGAGGAGATAAAGCACTGTGGACATCAGAGAAGGAAAAGACATTTCTGATGCAAAGAACCCAGGGAGAAACCCTCTTGGATTCTGCTCACCTTCCACGCACCCGCTTTGAAGATCAACTTACATGCCATGCCTGGCCACGAAGCTGCTCTGATCCTCAGCTGTGTTTGAACTCCTTCTCCTAGGAAGACACCCCGCTGTGTGTGGATCCCCTGTCCTTGTGACACTTCGTGGATTCTGTGTGAGAGATTTGGACCCTTATATCTGTGCGCAGCTTTGTTTCCCCGTCTGTAATTCGGCTGTGTCACTTCTTCCCAAAGACAGGCCAGGGTCTCCCAACCTTTGTATTCCTTTCTCCACAACGTCTCCCCTGGATTAATGCCTGGTACTGGGTAGGTGCTCAATAGATGCTTGTTGAAGGAAACAAAGGAGGAGGGAACAAGAGATCGGAAGGAAAAAGAGAGACAGGAGAGGGAAGTGCGGGGGAGAGGGAAGGAGGGGGGAAGGGACGGGTACTGAAATGCTCTCTGGTGGAAACAATACTCTATAAACAATGCACAGAGACTCTCCTACTCTTCTACATGTGCCTCCTGTCCTTCCCAAGTGCCAACAGAGGGGCCTGGGGAGTACATTTAATTTCCTATTGTCGCCGTGGGGATAGGGCCTCTGTCTCCACAGCACCCTGAGTGGAAGCCAACACTTTATGAATAGCACTGAGTGTGTGTTTCTGATGAGAAGTAACAGCTGCAAACTCATTTGGATGATTAACACTGCTCAGATCAACAACCTTGAGCTGGATCCAGTAAGATACAAGAGATCTATCAGCACCTCCACTCCCTTTAGGAACACGAGGCCGCTGAGCAGAGGAGGAGTGCCCATCCTCTGGCGGAGATGAAAATGGAGCTTTGAGGTGAGAACACAGCCTCCAGATGGCAGGCATTCAGTGATGGCTGGAACATCCTGGGCTTTGAACCTGGATCAGGGAGGAGTAAAAATGGAGTCCACTGAAGGGTGAACCAAAAGGAAATGTATTCCCATATCTCTCTTCCTTTTTCTGAGAAGTAGGGGTGGAGGGGGGTGGGCGACTCGGATCCTCGTATCCATTCTCCCTGGCAGAGTAGGAATTGGCCACAGAACACAGAGGTTAGCCAGGCCCAGGAAAGGCCCGCAGGCTGATCTAGAAGCCTTGGAGTCTAGTGCCAGCACTGCCCCGAGCTGGCAACATGGCCTTGGAAATTTGTTCTTCTGACCTTCCTCTCCTCTCTGAAACATTTCCCTTGTCAAAGTAGCCCGAAGAAGCTTCAATGGGACTTGAAAAGATTTTTTTCTTTTTTCAGAAAAGTTGTGGGCTGCAGCTCTCATTATTTCAATTCAAGACTGATTCCTCCCCTCCCACTCCATATGCTTATGCTCTTTCCTCAAGGATTACCAACCAAAAGAGAGTCTATTCTGCCCTAAAACTCACTCTGCCCTCTGTGTCAGGAGTCTGTTCTTTGGCACACACTTTGAAGACGTTTTCCCCCATTCATTCATTCAGCAGCTCTCTTACTGAGCACGTACTATAAGCAAAGAAACAAAGATGAGGCTCAATGCCCTAGTTTTAAGAAGCTCCTTTTTAGGAGAAAGAATGTAAGCAAACAAGTAAATTATTGTATGTACAAGGCCATGCGTTCCATACAAAATAATGCCCTAGAATGTCAGAGTCCGTCAAAATCTCAGAGGTCATCTAGCTGTTAAAATATCCAGTTCTTCATATGTTGGCCTTTCAAATTGAATCCCAGCATCATCTTGCACCTAGCATTTGGAAAGCCTAAATTTCAGGGTTATAATAGAAGGAGATCAGAGCCACTTTATCGAATCATCTAGAAGCCTGCCCTTCCTGGTTCTTCCATATCTCTATCCTACTGGCCTTTCTAATCCAGAGTTTAACCTCTCCAGGCCTCTGTTAAATGAGAGGGCTGGACTACATGACTTCTGAGACCCTTCCAGCTCTAACATTTTATGATCTATGATTAAGACTCTGATGACATTGCTTAACCCGTTGTCCAGAGGGTGACCTGCCAACTTTCATAAAAACAATCATCATTAACCTATGTTAATTGGTCAATAAAACCATCACGGTTTTATGGCATGAAACTTGGGACCCGCTGAAGCCAATGCTACTGTTCCATGTGAAAGTTTTGCCTTCGATACGTAAAGAGCTGACTGGTGACCGCCAGAGTCATATTAGTCAAAGTGACATAGACTCAAAGTTATTTTGGCTGAAGTAAGAGCAGCTAATGGAGAAATGGAGTGACATATAAAACTATCTCAGGGCTGAAAGAACACAGGCCAATCGGATGGTGAGAAGGGGGCTTTCTGGGACAAGAATTAGTACCAGAAGAGGAAGCCAGAGGGCTTGCTCAGTCCAAAGAGTATGTTTGTCTCTCTATTCCTGCACCCTTGAAAGACCACAGCCATGACCACCCAGGGCCAGGCAGCCTGTGGTCAGTGAATAGGGTGCAGGTCTGCCTTCTAGCCTCATCGGACAACTGCCTCCCACTCTTCCTCAAGCAGCTTAGTCTGATCAGTGTCTGTTTATTTCTTACAGTTGAGACTGAGTGTCTCTTCACTTGCCCATTCGACTTGACAGGAATCTTCTGATCTCCTAGGCTCACCTTTAAGACTTTCTTACTATATGCCACCATGTTCATAGTAAAATGAGAGTTAGTGTTACCATCTCCTATACGCCAGATGACTGTGTAGTAAACCCTCACTACAACCCTATGAAACTGGAATTTTCCTTGCCATTTTTTGGTTAAGGAAACTGAGGCTCACTAAGTGTCCATCAACAGATGAATGGATCAAGAAGATGTGGTTTATCTATACCATGGAATACTACATGGCAATGAGAAACAATGAAATCTGGCCATGTGTAGCAACATGGATGGACCTTGAGGGTGTTATGCTGAGCGAAATAAGTCAGGCAGAAAAGGACAAATATCATATGTGTGCACGTATAGGAGGATTAGGAGGAACTTAACAGAGGACCAAGGGGGAGAAGAAGGGCGGAAATGGTTGGGGAAAGGGAGAGAGGCAAACCATGAGAGACTCTTGAATGCTGACAAAAACTGAGGACTGATGGATGTGGGGGGAGGGGGGATGGGCATGGAGGAGGACACTTGTGGGGATGAGCACTGAGTGTTATGTGGAAACTAATTTGACAATAAACTATTTGTGAAAAAAAAAAAAGGAAACTGAGGCTCAGAGAGTTGCAATTAACTTGCCAAGGTCATATACAGGTAACTGATGGAACCAGGATTTGGACTTAGGTCTGCTAGCTCCCAAAACTCTTTCTCTATCATGGAGACCTCCACCTCATGTAGCACCTTCGACAGGTCTACCTGACACCCCCTCGAGAAAGAATGAGATAGTTACATTGTAAATTATCAGTGATTTCACCTTGTCCAAGGAAAGAGACAAAATGGTAATGACAGGAAAGTGGAGGTTGAAAGCCATAAGAAGCATTTGAAGGAGAAGACAAAGGGCCCAGACAAAAACCACAGGGAACAGACAAGTGGTCTGGAGGTCATGGAGGTAAGGGTCCAGACGCACTGCAGGTGAGAGCAGGCAGCTCAAGAAACCAAATGCAGGATGCTGGAGCCTGTGGTAAGAGGTGGCTTTTGGCACAAGGCACATCCTGCCAGGGAGAGGGAAGGAAGTTCATTATAGATGCTGCACATGGCTGGACAGGAGGACATCTTGAAGGTCAGCCATCCAGCTTCTATTATCCTGTGTCACCTCTGCCAAGAAGCCTTCCAGCCTACTACAGAAAGCCAAAGTCACTCCCATTTACATATAAAGTTAGAGACCCTATAGGGTAACCACCAGCTTAAAGGAAGAAAATGGATACAGGTAGATCTATAATCCATACACCTACCATCTTCTCACATGAAGGCAGCAAAAGCCTTGTTATAATGTTCAAAAGTCAGCCCTCAAATATTGTAGGTAGGGCCTGCTTTAAGAAAACTCGTGATGCAAACATGTCAATGCATCTAGCTTGGTTCTGGAAGAAAAGATTCTTCAGGTTACTTGTAGGTTGGAGTTGCCCAACTTCAACTTAGAGATGAGTTTCTTAGAATGTGTCTGTTGTGGAGAACAATGATGACCTGAAGATATATGACCCTACAAAGTATTACAGATTGTTGTGCTGTGGTATTCTGCCCAAGATGCTGTAGGTATGCATCTAGCTTAATGCAGGACTTCTTATTCTTGCTTTGGGGTATCATTAACCAGAAAGATTCCAGAAACATAGGTCTGGGAATTGAGCAAGGTCATGACTGGTTATGATGTACATATGTAATTAATGTCCATATTAGTGTAAGATATTATATGTCCATTCTAGACACTTGATTAGCAATACATAATATTGTTAAGGGTTTAATGAGTGATAATAATATGGTCTTCCCCAAGTAGTCACATTGAACAAAGTACCTAACATGTAAAAAACATTAATGGGCCACAGGCTTTCCATCCTATGGAAAAGCTGTTGGTTCTTTTGAGTTGTGTGATATCATCCAAAACACGTACCCTCTTTGAGCCTGTTTATTCATCTGTAAGTCCTGAACAGGGCCCACCTCCCAGGCTCCTCCCTTCCCTCATTCTCCCTCTACCTCATCCCAGCAGCACTGACCTTCTGGGGACCCCCAGCCCCATTAGGCTCCCTCCTGCCTCTGGGCCTCTGCACCTGCTACCCACTCGGCCTCGCTCACTTTTTCTCAATTCTCAGCCCGCGTGGCTCCTGTCGTCCTTCAGATCTTGGTTCAAGCATCATTTCCTTAAGAAGTCTTGCTGTAGAAACCACTGGGTCAGATCCTTCCATTACAGACCATGTTTCACCGCATCTATCACTGATGCAGATTTGCTTGCATTTGTGCCATAATTCACCGACGTTTATTTCCTCCACTGGACTATAAGCTCCTGAGAGGACAGACTGTTTGTTTATACTCATCACTGTACCCCAGGAACTTGAACATAGAGTTCAAATAATATGTCTTGGGTCAAGAAGTAAAACTGTTCAATCAAGTGATATAAAATGAGATGACATGCACCTACTATTAACATTAGTAATCTTAAAAGAAGAGCTTACTCCCTCCATTGCTATGCCTTCCCCCCAGCACATGACTCTTACCTTAAGGAACATATAATCTCAAATTACAAAAACTTGGCCTTACAAATATTTCGTTCCTTCTGCCAATCGCCCACCACCCACTACTGATCTACCCAGGATATCCCTTAATGTCCAGCTCAGATAACTGTTTCATTGATTGAATCAGCTGTTGTTCAGTCTTCAAAGAAATCTGTGTGCTTTCCTTCCTCCCTCTCTGGTCTGCCTTTCTCCCTTCTCCTACCTCCTTCGCTTACCCCCCTCTCTTTCTAGTCATTTTATTTGTGAGCCAAAAATTGACCTTAATCATGACTGATAAATGCAAGAGCAGTGCTCAAGTGATTCGTCTGAATCAATGAGAAGGAGAGTGGAATTAGATGTCATAAAGAAACAGTGCCTCCAACCTCAAAAGTCCTTGAACATTTCTACATCCTTCTCCTGAGTCCCCACAAAAGTCTACACTGTCAACTTCCCTCAATTGATTTCTTCAAGAGGTCAACGTTCAGGGAAAATGCAAACACAGTATATTCAGCTTCTAGATGCGTTGTTTAATTAACAACAAGGCAACAATGTGATATGATGGTTCATTTCATTGTGGCTGTGCAGGATCCTAGCTGCACTGTGAGCGGCTGATGGGGGAATTCTAAGGATTTATAGATTATTTTTATGTGAAAGGTTTGGACTCCAGGGCTCCTTTGCAACTTTCATCCTCCCTTCTGAGAAGTTGGAAGCAAAGTGATAATCGTGGAGATTTGTGGGAGGTAAGACCACTCAAACTATAAAAGGGTGCTGGTAATGTCGGGTCTTTGGCCTGGGGTCAACATGGAGCTCCCAAACATTTGACCCGGAACGAGCTCTCAGCAGCAAGGCCATGGAGCTTCAAAAAAAATGAGGTTCATGGAAAGCCAGCAACAGTAGTGGTATGTCCCAGAACTTATCTCTACCCCTATGGCCGGGTCCCGCGCCTCCCTGTCTCTGGTAGAGCTGGCTTCCCCTGGCTCACCACCCCACCCCTCTTTATTACCCAGCCCTTAAGGGAGCCTACAGTCACAGCTTAATAAAAATCATGATGCAATGTGACTATGGCAGCCGCCTTTCACTGAGCATCTCCAAAGCGTATGCAATCCCCTTGGCAAACACTGCCATATCAAGGTGCAAATGACTGTCACCACTTGCAGATGAGGAGAGTCAAGCTGAATGACAGAGGCGTGGTGAGGGATCTGAGGTTCAAGCATGGCTGGCAGCCTTCTTCCTTTAAGCCCCTGCACCTCCTCCCATCCATTCTAGTCCCAGGGGCTCATGTATGCATGTCTGGGGATACTTTACAGAGTCCAGAGTGGACAGTCCCCAAAGGGCAAGTATGGCATGAGTGCAAAGGGAAAACCAAGGTGAGCCCTACATATGCAGGGTCCAGTCGGAGGGGCCATCACCAGGGAAGCAGAGTAGTGGACCTGCAGCTGGAAGTCAGGAAAAAGTGCCTGTAAAGCACAGGCATCTCCAGGTGGAAGAATCAGGATGGGCTGAGTAGAGGTCAGAACTCTAGCAGTGCATCCCTGTTCAGCCATGTCACAGATTCCGGGGCAACTGGGGCACCAAAGGAGACAGACCCCACAGCCCCTGCCAGAAAAGGAACAGGCACTTTCTGAGCATGCAGGCACACACATGCCTGCATACAGCAGGTGGGGCTCTGAGATGCTCTATAAATGACCCGAGTCCAGTTTTAAAAGCACCGGGGACGTTGCCTTATTAAAGTTTCCCAAAAGGAATAAAAGAGTTTCCGATGACTACAACCAGCCGCCTCCAGACATCCTAGACTGCAAGCTTGTGTTCTGACAGAGCAGTCCTGCCTGAAGTGGGACAGCCGGGCTGACCCTGGCCGACATTTTCCTAGCCCACCCTGGTTTCCGATGAGCAGCGAACCACTGACGATTGCCACTGATGGCTGCTATGGCCTATTTGTAAGGGTCTCCAGGGAGGAAGGTCCAGAACCTTCTTCACAAACTCATTTCAGCTCCTAAACTTATCCAAGACTGAAGACTGAGTCTGAGACTTCTTGTCTGCCCCCAATCCTACACCCTCAGTCGAGGACAGGGCACTATCCCCTAGGGTCCCTCAGTGGGCTGGCGGTCCATTTTTACTTTTTACAATCCTGCTTTCCCCTTTTCCACAGGATGCCCAGATCCACCTTCTTCCCCTTTCCCCAAGAGGGGAACCTCTCGCTGAAGAGAAAGGCATTGGAGCAAATGCTAGCCTGAAGCAGATTCCTGGGTGGGGGCAGGGGGCCCAGCTTGGTCACTTAAGAGCCGGGCCAGCTTAGCCTGTGACTTGCCCACCCTGAGCCACGGGTTCCTAATCTATACCAGGTAGATAGGAACAGCACCCACCACTAGAGTTCTCAGGATTAAAGAAGATCAAGTGTATCAGACTGGCACAAGGCGGCTATGACTGTTACGCTGTCAACCTCAGTCCCCCGCCACGCACCATAATGGTCTCTTCCACATGCTCCATGCTTCACAATTGTCTGAGGGCTTTCTGGAGCCCATCAGTGGGGATGCCAGTCAGCTCCCCGGTTTGCACAGTTCTGGCATATGTGTGGTCCCACCAGAGCTTATAATAACTGTGGTTGGCTGTTATACCATATAGATTAATTTCATCGTCTTAAACATGTATGCACTGTGGTATGGCTTGAAGCAAATGAATGACAAGTATCCATTGTGACCTACAACACTAAACAAGGGAACTAGCTGGGAAGGGAGAATGCAATATTAGCCATAGTTCCTGTCCTGAGGAGCTTACGGGTTATTTGGCAGAGACTTCCAGGCACCCATGTGCACACTCTCCCACCTCTGGCGCAGCAAGTCGGGCCAGGCCAGGTTGTTGAATGGAAGCAGTTTCTCCAGGGAGATCTCTGCATTCAAGTTCTCAGATCTCTCTGTGAAGTCTGTGGATTCTGCTCCCTGCACATTTACCTGAAAGGTTCCTTAAATGAGAGCAAGGGGTGGGGGAGAGGATGGGGAGGAGGAAAGAACTGATTTAGCTGGGCGCTGTCTCTGTTCTAGTCCCTGCACTGGCTGTACATTCCAATCATTTCATTGAGTCTTAGAACAGCACTGCAAGGGACTGTGGTGGGTACTGTCCCGTGTTGACCTGGTGCCCCTTTCAAAACTGAAGGACTCAGCCGACAGCCCTCAGACCTCCTCTGGAACTGTGCTTGGCCAAAAAGAGCCAACTCCCTCAAGGTCAAGCCCCACATCCAGTGAGTGGTCAAGCGAGGAGTTTAAAGGACTGGCCTTCTCATTCTCATCCCAGCCCAGGACAACTCTGCACAACTACCCCAACCTCACAGCTCTGCCGGCAGTACTCAGTTCAGTTTCTCCCCTGCCCAATCCTGCTTCTCTCCTTTCCCCCACAGGTGCTGAGCCCAGAAGGACGCCATGATAAACTTCCCACTCATGAATATCTATATGAAGAAATAGAGGCTTGAGGCCTGAGTGGCTCAGTCGGTTGAGGGTCCCAGTCTTGATTTCAGCTCAGGTCATAATCCCAGTGTGGTGAGATTGAGCTCCATATTGCGTTCTGTGCTGAGTGTGGAGCCTGCTTAAGATTCTCTTTCTCTCTCTCTCTTCCATGCTCTCTCCCCCTCTGCTCCTCTCCCCTGCTCATGCACGTGTTCACTCTCTGTCTCTCTCTCTCTCTTTGTCTCTCAAATTAAAAAAAAATGAAATAGAAGCTTAGAAGCTAAGTAATTTCCCTCAGGTCACACAGCTTTTAAGTGCCAGGACTGGACTGGCCTCAAATTGAACTTAGAACAACAATAAAACTGTTATTTTCAATACATAATATGAACCCCCCCCCCAATTACTTCTTGAACTCTAAAACTCCCAGAAAGAAGCAGAATGTCCACTTCGGGCCTTGAAAAGTCCAAATGAGATCACGTCTTAAGGTTTAAAATGGACTGTAACCTTATTCTCTTCCCCCACTGAGGATCGTCCTGACTGTCTTTAAAGAGGCCTCGTGTAACTGACAAGTGCAAGGGGACCTGGCTGGATGGCCTGAAAGAGAGGAGCAGGACCCCCTACTGGGCCCTGCCCAACCACTTACTATTTGTGTGACGCTGAACAAGTTACTCACCATCTTTGGGCCTCGGTTTTCTCATCTATAAATTGGAAATCATAGCTCCGCCCCCAAATTGTTTCATAGGATGAAATGG
Source organism: Proteles cristata cristata (assembly GCA_017311185.1). Lineage (NCBI taxonomy): Eukaryota > Metazoa > Chordata > Mammalia > Carnivora > Hyaenidae > Proteles > Proteles cristata. The sequence goes on from JAESUZ010000321.1 coordinate 201,881, forward strand.
CATGATTAATATATTTCAACTTTTCCAGTTCCATGGGAACAGAGTCTCAAAAATGGGATGAGGAAAAGGCTTTTGCCCAAAAACCCAAGGCCAATTTGCCCGCTTTAGAGTTTGTCTGGCCCACCTTGAAACCCCGGGGGTTCAAAAGAGACTTTGATCCTCTCAGGAAACCTCAAACTGGCATTTGCTTGCCATTCTAGAACAGCATGGGCCACAGGTGTCAGGAGACCTGGCCGGCAATCCTGATTTTCTCAAAAATGAGCTCTATTAATGTCACATGCTGCTTCTCCTCTCTGCGTCCATTTTTCTCCTTTTTGAAGTGAGGATGTTGGACCAGATGCTCCGTAGTACCCCTTGCCTCTCAGGCATGTAGAATTCTATGACATCTAGTGCCTTCTGGCACAAGTTTTTTTCCTGCTCCACCCCACCCTCATGACTACCAGCCTCCTCTACTTTCCACCTTGTGGGGGGTGGGGGGTTGGGGGTGGTGGTGATGTCCCTGCAGTTCAGATCCAGAGCCAGGAGTGGCAGGAAAGGGTGGGAGAAGACTGCCGGCAAACCCAATGTCACCCAGAGTCCCTGGAAGCCATGAGCAACAAGGAACCAATGCTGGTGGCTGCCTTCGGGTGGATGTATGAATGCTGCTTACCTAATGCCAAACCCTCACCAGGTGGTCTGCGTATGCACCTATACAGGTGGCTCCCATGTGCCAACTGGTGATTCATTTACATCAAGCCTCGCAACACACCCAATTGTTTTTCCCCGCAGAACATCTCAGGAGCTGCACCCTGACCTTACAATAAGTCAAAGCAAACACAAAGGAAAGAAATGTACCAGAAAAGAGTTGAGTGAATGCACGCCAAAACTAAATAGACCACAGTTCAGAAAGTCAGTTTACAAAGTTAATAACCAACACCTTCTTCCCAGGGTACGTGGGACAACAGGAAGGTAGAACGGCTGTACTCTCACCTTGTGGGGGTATGGTGTGCCCTTCTTGCAAAACCCACTCCGAGAGACATGTGCTTCCCAGAAAAAGAGGGTGGGTGACTTGAAGGAATGGAAAATGTTTCTCCGGGCAGAAATTCATCACCAGCAAGTTGCAGGTTCTAGAGAGTAGACTTTACTTTGACAAAGGTTTTCAAAGCATACTGAAGTTTTCAGGAAAAAAATACAGAATATGGTAATGTTTAGAAAAACTAGAAGAGCTTTAATTTCATTCGTCATTCATTCACGCATTCATTCACCCAGGAGCGCTTGATAATAAGTACCTGCTACATGCAATTTACTTGACTGTCAACCAAAATTGTATGAATGCCTATATGATTTCGAATTGCTCTTTTAGGAAATTAAGTAGCAAAGTGATAGTGAGTAACTTTTCATAATCAACGTCTAAAGAGCAATTGGCGCCTTTATTTGATGTGGCTATTGTAACAATGGAATCATCAGAAGCTGTCCTTCCCCTATCCACCAGCAGAGGTGATATTTATAGATGATTCTGTGCAGTTGCCAGAGGAAATATGCCCTATAAGTAAACCAAAGTCATTTACGAGTGTTGGAACTAAGCTTTTAGTCTAGAGAAGGTCAAGGCTTCATCAAATGTGGCAACCCCAGTGACAAGAGTTCTGCATTAAGACATATTCTGAGGCCAGTGTGGATCAGTGGGAAAGCCTGCCTTGGCAACCCTGAGGGGAAGGGATATTTGGCATTCTGGCTTTTCCATCCAGAAGACTGCATCCCAGCATCCTTTAAGCCTACTGATCCGAAGGATTCTCCCGCTGTTCATGGTCTCCTAAGACGGCATTCATGCTGAGATCTGGGCTCTTTTTCCAGAGTGAAGTTCCAAGCTGGAGAGATAAACCGCATTGTGTGAGCAGAGTACAAAAAACCTGGAGTCCACGCTGTCTGCCACTTCCCTCCCGGTTCAATGGAGCCAGCCAAGGGAGCAAGCACTTCCCTCCCAGCAGAGAGCAGGGGTCAGGTGCGGTGTGGGACAGACAAATGCTATGGAGCCATTCTGCGGGGCCTTGAGAAGCCTGTCCCCTACATCTGGCCAGGAGCCGATTGCTGAAGTTACAGCTTCTTATGAGTTCTCTCCAAAGACAGCTGCGCTCCTCACCTCCCATCTGCGTAATTAACCAGCAGTTGTTCCTGCTTTGTGGAACATGGATCAGGCAACCCCTGTGAGGTCCTGTGGGGATGTTCCGAGTCTGATTGGCAGACAGTTGGCAGGCAAATAAGCGTCTGCAATGCATGACTGAAGAGACTGAGGACATTCAATTTTTTCTTCCCCACTTCAAGTCATCCTTATCATCCACCTCTGCCCCCCTCCCTCCAGACCCTCCCCGTGTCTCGTGGCCGGTCCTGCTGGACACTGACCCCACCATTCCCATGAGGTGATCCAGTTTGGTCCTGATTTCTACTGTTGGATGGGAAGTTGAATGGAATCCTAAAACCACTGAACTCTACTGCTTCTAAACTGGAAGAAAGCTTAAATCTTTTGATGATAATCTCACCCTCATGCAGAAGGAGAAACCTACCCACAGTACGCCCAAGAACACGCAGCTGGCCAGGGACAGGGCTGAGCCCACTCCCAGGGCTCGTCACAACCAAATTCCACTCACATTTGATCCTCCCCAAAATGCTACAAGACATCCAGTCCATAGCAATCTGGAGCTTCCTGGTATTCCTAGACAAGCCTTGCTCCATTATTTTAATGTTCTTTCTACATGTGCAACACTAACCATTTATTTAAATTCCAAGTCTATTTTTTTCAGATACCTAGAGATTCCTCACATGCAACCTGATAAAACCTCACTGCATCCATCTTTCCTAAACATACGCTGCTGTCTGTGTTCTTGCCTGTAAGTGTTAAATTCTGGGTGTGGATATATACACAAAGGCAGGTAGCTGCCCCTCCTCTGGAAAGAAAGAAATCTGTCTTAGCCAGGTAGCCACAGGGGAATTATTATGGGGGCCATGCCTCAGACACAAAGATGGACTCAAGGCCACCAGGATGATTGGCTTTCCCTGGCGAACTCCTGGGGAGGGGACAGGGAAGCTTAGAATTCTGGCACCTCTGTCCCGGTCCATTCTCAGCTGTCCACATTCAGGGACTGAAAATCCCTTCCCCTTCAGGTGGCTCAGTCTATCCTGAGGGACGAGTGTTAAAACCTAGCTTTTTCCAAGGGTGAACTGAATCCAACCTTTCTCTAAATTCCACAGTACTAATGACATCAATATTAGAGCTTTGCTGATGTTTAAACATGGCGCCCAGGTCTCCCAGACCAAACATCTCCAGGTCCAGGTGCTTGCAGGACCTAATAGCAGACCACCCCAGGCACACACCTCATATGTGCTGGGGGAGGTGACCCGGCACACACAATGCCCGGAAGGCTACTGGATGGAGGGGAACCGAACCGTCACTTCCCGTGTCCCAGCAGTGATACTATCCTAGCAGCCCTGTCTGGGCGGCCAACTCCAGTGCTATTACTTAATAAACACTTGCTCATTAAGTTGGATTGATGCACAGCAAGGAATACAATGGACCTGCAAAGGTAGATGTTGCTAGAAAATGTTCAGAAGAGTCCTTTCCCAGGAGAGTGATGGAAGGGGGGTGCAAGGCAGGTGGGAGCAGGCAGGAAGGTACAGACAACACCCAGAAGGAAGGAGAAGGGAGAGGCCATCATAGCTAGGCCTCTTGTCTGGGATTCAGGGTTTGGGCTGAGCTAAGAAAGAGAATGATGGGAAGACAATGGGGTATGACGATCACTAGGCCAGGAGCTTCAAAATCAAGGTTTTTGCAGGTCACTCACATGTCTTTTCTGAGGCTCAGCTTCCTCATATGCAAAATGAGGAATGCGGAACCAGGGTCTCAAAGTGTGGGTGGAGCATGTTAGGAATGCAGAATCCCAGGCCAAGCCCTGGAACTGAATCAACTTTTAACCAATCCCCAGGTGATGCGATGATGCCGTGTGTGCTGAAGTGCAGGCAGTGCTGTCCTGGACCACCTTTCTGTGAAGCAAAGCATAGATAGTCGGTACGGGCGAGTCCAGCCTTCACGATTCTCAGACTCTGCTGTGCCACAGAATCACCTGGGAAGTTTTTTTTTGTTTTTGTTTTTGTTTTTTATGTTTTATTTATTTCTAGGAGACAGAGAGAGACAACGTGAGCAGGGGAGGGTCAGAGAGAGAGGGAGTCACAGACTGAAACAGGCTCCAGCCTCTGAGCCGGCAGTCAGCACAGAGTCCGACGTGGGGCTCGAACCCACGAACCGTGAGATCATGACCTAAGCGAAAGTCAGACGCTTAACCGACTAAGCCACCCAGACGCCCCTCACCTGGGAAGTTTTTAACATCTCGGGTCTGCAAGGAACCTTTCAGGGATGACAGATTTTTCTGTATCTTGATTAGGGCAGTGGTCATAGAGAGGTACTTGTTTGTCAAAACTCATGAACCTTTCCAGTGGGTGCATTTTAGTATATTCAAATGTTATCTCAATAAAATTGATTTAAAAAAATAACTATCACTAACTCTAAACCATTTGCTTACAGAAAAGCCATAGTAAAGTATACTCCTTCCAGAATGTCTTCCAACATAGACCCTTTCTGCCCCTGGAGAAAGGCTGCGCTCAAGTATAAATGTGAGATGGCATGTTCTCTAAGGACACAAACCTGTGTTCCTGTACCTGTATGTTAAAATACTCCCACCTGTCACACACACACACACACACACACACACACACACCCAATGCCATCAACCATACTTACTAGTTCAAAATTTCTGGGGATTTTTTAAACCTGCCCAAGTAAGCCTAGTGGGCAGCAAAGCTGAGAATCACTCGAAAGCCTTTTGCAAGTATCAGCAATCAATTCTTGTGGCTTCATTGGGACCCACTGAGTGCCCAGCACTGTGCAGAGGGCAGAAGGGGGGAGAGACAGAGGAACGGCATGTGACACATTATGTCCCTGAGTAATTTACAGTCTAGTTTGGGACACAAGACAGGGGCCTATATAAAAAGAAGTCAGGCTATAACTGAGGCAGGGCTCCTCCCACAGCAAGGGGGAGTCTAAGTCATCCACAAGAATGGCAATTGCCAGAGGTCACAGATACTCACCTCTGAGGTGACTTTTAAGGGCCTTCCTCTTGGCTCCCCTCTCACCCCTGCTTTTACAAATGAACAAGCAGAGACTCAGAGAGGTTAAACAGCTTCCCAAAGGTCACACAGCTGGGAAGGGAGGAGGGAAGTCTTGAACCCACATCTGCAGGCTCCAGAGCATACATTCTCTTCAGAGCGCCACATGCTTCCCATCAGGCAGCAGGCCAAGATCTCCTATCCCTGATCCATTTGCCAGAGCCAATCAATCGCTAAACCATGTGGTGCTCCGAATCTGGGCTTGGGAGTGGGAAAATGAGCTGGAGGAGCCGTGGCGTGTATTGGTAGGGAGGGGTGTCTCTGGGTGACACCCACCCAGCCTGCAGTCTCAGGAAAATGCGGCGGATGGAAGGGTACAGGTGCCTGGTGTCCCTTCAGAAAGAGGAACCACCATGCGCGAGGGGAATAATTCCACTCCAGGAGGTGAGGGCATGGCAAACCCCACTGCCCCTCCTCCTTTGCCAGGGCAACGTAGGATGTCAGACAACACTGTGGCTGCCTCATTATTGGGCTGCTCGGCCATTGTCCCCCAGACAATGGTTTCCGGCGCTGGCTTTGTGTGGGGCTGCCAGCCGAAGTTATTAACCACAGGAGCTGCCTTTGAGGGACATCCAAGGGAGGGGTGAAAGGTCACCCAGAGCAGCGAGGGGAGCGGAAGTGGGAGGGAAAGGCAGCACAAAAGAGAGGGATGAGCCCCTGTCCCCCTCCCCCTCCTCCTGAAGGAACCCCAAACAGAGTTGGGCCCAGAGGGAGGCATTGGGGGTGGGGGTTCAAGAGGAAGTTCCTGCTGTTGCTGCAGAACAGAAAGGAGCCTGAGATGGCTGACCATCCTTATGGGCCTCAGAGGTAGAAGCATAGACATCGACAGGGACACAGGCTGCGTGTAGGAAGGACTAAATCAGGGGACTGGAAGCAGATGGAGGCTGTCCATGGGGCTTCCCCAACTCACTCCAAAAACAGGTAGCGGCTACCCAAGACCTCTGATGTCCGTGCCACCGGCCTGCTCCCCGATCTTCAGAGAAGTGAACGTGATGGACCAGGACGTGCTGACCCTGGCAGGGAGGGCTGCCCCCTCCGCAGCGCTGTCCAGGTTAGCCCGCGGGCCAGGACGGTGGAGGCAAGGACACCAGGGTGTAGGGCTGCCTCTGCAGGTAGCAGTGGAATCAGGCCATCAGTAGAGCTGGAAAGGTTTTCTTGGTCATCTGATAACAGCCTACTTTTAATTGGACAGGGAAACGGACACACAGACAGGGTGAGGACTCTGTACAGGGCACAGATCCAGTGATGGGCAGAACCGGGACTTGGTGCCTCACTTACCCCCTGCCCTCAGAGACATGGTTTTTGGAGTTTGACTGGAACTTCAAACCTCCCCCAAGTTCCATGGACTCCCGTGGTGGCCCCAGTCTCCTGGGTAATCCCCAAAGTCATGAGACCCCTTCAGATGCCAGGCTTTAGGGAAGACAGCCTTGTCCTGTTTCTCAAATGAAGAAAATGCAGAAAATACTCTCACAGAGCTTCCCCAGGCCATGCCAGGCCTGCCTCCTGTTGTGCTGGTCTAGCAGAAGGTGATGGCCAGAGCAGAATTTGTCACCCAGAGTAGGACCAGAAGGCTCAGAGCTTCAGGTCATGAGGCTCAAAGGGGCCAGTGGCTCATCCAAGGTCACAGGGGTCAGGGCCAGAACGCTGGGCTCCTTCATTACAGCCTCTTCTCCGGCCAATGCACAAGGAGGGAGCAGGGGGCCATTAGCTGAATTATAAGAGAAGTGTCTACAGCTGCTATCTGTGAGGGGGTCTGGACAGGAAAGTATAAACTATTCCACTTGACTTTTATATTTAAAGTTACATACTTTTTTTTTCAAGCTAAAAGTGATGTTTCAGTTCCATGGTATGGATGGTTGCTTGGGAGAGAGCGGGAAAAGGAAAACCCTACAAGGGAAAGTGAGATGTGTAGACAGCGTGAGGATTCCATTTAGGGCTGGCGGTGGGCGGGGGGGTGGGGTGGGGGGGGTGGTTGATGAACAGCAGCCACCAGTTGGGAATGGCTGGGGGGGGCGGGGGTCCCGGGCAGGGCTGGAGCAGACTCCTCTCCCTGTCTCTGTCCCTGTGCACCTGTTCTAGCCCCTCCCAGTCCTGTCCCCCGGGAAGCATGCCTCCGTCTTCCTCCTCCGGGGCTCCAGCTCTCCGCAACCCCACCCTGATTCCAGACTTTTCCACGGTGTCCTCCCTCTTCTTGATTCCACCCAGGCCTGGCAGCTTGCTACCTCACTCCTTTCCTCCACCCAACCTTGCCCCAAGGAAGCATAGCACAGCTCTCCCTACCCTTGGCCCTCTGCCAGAAAGCATCTGTGAGCATCTTCCTGAGCTCTGCTGATCTCTGTCACCTCTCCTGCCCTGCTTCTGGCACACTCCCTGACCCAGTGCAGCCTGGCATGCCCCAGAACCACCCTGTACCAGCCAGCATAGCCCCCCCTCAGGGTCGTCAACAGCCAGAGGAAGACCTTCGTCCTGCAAACCCATAATGAGCAGCTCAAATCAAGGGAAAAGGGAAGTCTTTCCCTCTCCCTCTCTCTTATCCACATAGGCTCATGCACATACACAAATTCACACACACACACACACACACAGCTTTTACACATACACACACTCGCACACACACTCATACACACACACATTCACACACGGCCACACCACAACTCCACAGAAGTTGTCTCTATTCTTCTGCTCATTGCAGCCATCCTCTCTCGGAAGCTTAGGACACTGTTCCTTGCTCTCTTCCCTAAATTCCCCATCCTGAAGCTTCACAACACAGCCAAGCCTGACTCAAAGCCTGCGGACCCCCATACTGCAGCAGGCTTCTGTCTCTCCTCAGCGTGCACCTGGCTTTAAGCACCCCGACTCCTTGGGAATGGACGTTATGGGGTGAACTCCGGGTGGGGCCAGGGCTCGCTGCAACCACAGACCTTGGATTGATCCTCTCCTTGCCGCCATCCAAAAAGTCCAAACTTTCCAGAGTTTGGCAACAGCTTAAAATCTGAACCAACAATAGGAGGAGGTCGGGTGGGGGGGTGGCGAGGGGGAGTGGAAAGCAAATGAAATGTTAAAAAAAAAAAATTAAGCAATACTTGCATTCTCATTAGTAGAAACATGTGAGATGAAGCACGCTATGTTATTAGGCATTCTCTCGATTCAGTAAACACAAGCTGAATAAATTTATAAATATCAGCATTAAGTGAGATTTAACGGGGAGCTGTTTATCTTCTGCCTGTCAGGCAGGAGGCGATGCTTGCCATGTATCACTCCCCAGCCGTGCAATCTCCACTCGCCTGCCCAGGTGAGCTGGTCGAGGTGGAGAGCCTGGCACAGAGAGCTCAGCCCGAAGTGGGTTGTGAAGGATGGGGGCGTGGGGGGGGTGGTGCAGTGCTCCGTGCAGCCCCTCCTTGGGCTCCTCCAGCAGCCAGCAAGCATCTGGGTGACTTGGGGACACTCCCTAACCCCTCTGAGTTAAGGCTCCTTAACTGCAATGTTAAGATACCAGTGCCTATCGGGGCCCCTGGGTGGCTCAGTAAGTTAGGCGTCCAACTTCAGCTCAGGTCATGATCTCGCAGTCTGTGAGTACGAACCCCACATCAGGCTCTGTGATGACAGCTTGGAACTTGGAGCCTGCTTTGAATTCTGTGTCTCTTTCTCTCTCTATCCCATCCCCACTCACCTGCTCTCTCTCTCTCTCTCTCTCAAAAATATTTTAAAAGATTGAAAAAAAAAAAGTGAGAAAAAAACCGGTACTTCCCTCCTGGCCTGGAGCAGACGCACTGCTCACTGCATCTCCGGCTCAGATCTAGAGGAAATGGAGGGCCAGAGCAACCGCTGGGGACTGCCCTCCAAGATGGGGAGACAGCTGGCAGGCTAAGGGGGATGACACGGCAGCCCTAGGGAGGAGCTGGGCTCGGGGAGCCTGGTGCCCATCCTGCCTCTGCTGCAACCACAATCCCGCCGGGACCTTGTGTGGGTGACTCCTCTCTGAATTTCTATTTCTTCCGGTTGTATGCTAAAAGTCCCTTTGACCCTGGAACCTATGCAACAATGGCCCAATGAGCCCATATGCGGTGGTATCAAGTGTCAAAGAACAGGACACTGAGGCCAAAAAGACTTCATGTAACAGGGGACACCTGAGTGTTAGGGAAGTGGGGGTCCCCGGCCCTCTGTGATACCTGCAGCCTACTCCCAACTCTCCTGGACCCCACCTGGGGCCTGGAGCCTCTTCATTGGGTTTGTGAACAAACAGCGTGGATTCCAAAGCCCTTCCCAGACTGTGCGGCATCTCTGGGAATGGTCGGCTCTCTGTGCCCAGCCTTGTCCTCAGGCTGTGTCTGGGCACCCATCACATCCTCACCCCACCCCAACACATTTATGAGTAAAATAAATTAAATTAAATGCAAGATAAAATAAACCTGCATTCTTGGCCTGACCTGCTGTATATAAACTGCTACATCGAGACAAGGCACGGTATCAGGCACCCTATGAAGAGGTGTTAACTATGGGACTGACCCCAGTCTTCAGCTATCCAGCGAGGCCTCCTTTATTAAAAGAGGCCATAAGGTCCCAACAGAGTTTTTGAGAACAGAACATACCCTTGGGCTCCATATGAATAGAGAGGTACCCTTTATGCTCCCCTGTATATGATGACCTCTGCACACTCCTCTTCCCTCCTCCCTCTGCTGAGCCCTCGAGACTCCTAGGATGCACCTCAGGACATATCTCTAAGTTATCCCAAGATGCTTTGCTGCGAAGCTGCCTTTCCATGGTGCTGTGGGTGGATGTCACCCACATGATGAAAATGTGCAGTGGGACCCCATCCCCCATCAATGACACTGCAGGCTGGTGAGTGGATAGAAGGACCCCTTCACCTGATGCTGTCCATTCTATGGAGAAAGTACATAATGCAGATAGCATGTAAGGGGACCACATAGGGGGCCCTGGGGAGCTCCTCAATGTCTCAAGGTGTCAGCAGAAAGAAGGCATTGGAGCAGGTTCATCTCTACAGTGCACTCCAGCCCTGAATCTTAAACATGGTCATTATTATGCTATCTGGCTGTGCTGGGAAGGAAGGTTCTGGGGAGCTGAGTTACAGAGAAGCAGCATCCACCGTTTATTTACAGATCCTTGAGTGCAAGTGTATTGGGTTTTATGGCTGAGATAAGCACCCGGGCAAATTCCATCATTCAACCACATTTATGGGAAGCTAGGTGCATGTGAGATTCTCCACCAGAGGCTCTGACAAAAATGTAAAATTGATGTGGAAGTCCTATGTCCCAAAACTGACAGCATGTGAGTGTCCCTGGGCCTCATCGGGTTTGAAACCAGGCCCCGGGTTATGTATATTCCCAAGTAGGCTGCTACCTATACTTTTCCTATTGTTGCCATTGGGCATCTTAGCCTGCAGAATTAGGTATAGACCAGACTTCTTTGGGCCTCAACAGCCTGTGTCTACACCTGGGTTCACAATAATGGCAATGAGGCCCATTTTGCTGGACTGGTCTCAGAACAATTTCACAAAGGTAGACATGGATACGTGGAAAACAAAGGATGGGAGAGTGATGTTGTTACCAGCAATAGGAAAGCCAAGAAGGGAAACAAGTTGTTTCTTTGATCAGCGTGTGCATGTGTGTGTGTGTAAAGACAATCTGTTGTGCTTGGGATATATTACCTTTGAGGCCCTTAGTGATTTCCAAGCAGTAATGCTCGCCCTGAGCTCGGGAGACAGTTGGACCAGAGAGATATATTTGTTATCTACTTAGAAGAGAGCGCTGAAGCGTGAAGGTTGGGAGTAGGCCAGAGGAGAGAGTGTGTTGAAAGAAGAGAATATCACGGAGGCCCCAACGCTCAAACACATCTTGAATTGGAGACGGGGCAAGAAGGAAAAGTCATCGAAGAAGGCACATGTGGAACGATATGGAAGACAGAATGGGCCATAGGTGTGCACAGTGACCTGGTTGGGCAGAGGGCTTCGGGAAGGAGCAAAAGGTAACCATGACAAATACTACAGGGCCGTCACAAGGATAGGGACTGAGAAAAGCCACGGAATTTGGCATTGGTGACCTTCCTGGAGACAACGTGAGCAGTAAGGTATGGAAAGAAACCGAATTACAAGGAGCCAAGGAATGTGTTGGCAGCAAGAACCCTTAGGCAGTGTTATGGGCTAAATTGTGTCCCCATAAAAGAGATATTAAAGTCCTAATTCATACCTGTGAATATGCCTTTATTTGGAAATAGGGTATTTACAGATGTAATTAAGTTGAGGTCATTAGGATGGGCCTTTCATCCAATATGATTGATGTTCTTATAAAAGAGAAGAGAATGCCCTGTGAAGATGGACACACAGAAGGAAGGAAGCCCTGTGAAGATAAGGGCAGACATTGGCATTAGTCAGCTACAAGCCAAGGATTGCCTAGAGTAATCAAAAGCTGAAAGACACAAATGAGGATTTTCCTCTAGATGCTTCAGAGGAAGCATAGCCCTGCCAGCACTTTGCTTTCAGGCTTCTAGCCTTCAGGACCATCAGAAAGTAAATTTCTGTTGCCTTAAGCCACCCAGTTTGTGCTACGTTGTTACGGCAGCCCTAGAAAACTCATAAAGACAGTAAGTATAACTTTATAAGAAGTCTGTTTGTGAAGAGATGCAATTAAACACTTTTAGTAAAGGGAATTTTTTTTCATGGAAATACTTGGATACATCCATAGATTAAGAGAAAGGAATCCATAGGGGCTCCTGGGTGGCTCAGTCAGTTAAGCTTCTGACTCTTGGTTTCAGCTCAGGTCATGATCTCACCATTTGTGAGTTTCAGTCCCGTTTTGGACTCTCCATTGACAGCATGTAGAGCCTGCTTGGGATTCTGTCCCTTTCTCTTTCTCTCCCCCTCTCTCTATCTTTCTCTCTCTCTCTCTCAAAATAAATAAACATTAAAAAAATTAAAAAGAGAAAAATCCATAAACGGGGAGAAGTTGAAAACTCAAAACAATGGAAAAATGTATATGTTGATTATATCACAAAAAAGAAATCGAAGAATGGTTAATGAAGCACAGAGGAGGCAGAAAGAGATTGAAATGAGAGCCGCAGTGAGAAAATTGTCCTTAAAAGGAAGGGGACACTGTCTTCTAAGGCCAAGTATCTCAGCCTCCATCCTATAGAAAGCAGAGCCTGAGGCAAGGATTGAGTCCTGACACTTTGCCTGGGGGAAAGGTGCCAGTGTTCAGGACTGTGAGGGTTAGGGAAAAAATGGAAGCAAGGCAGTAGAAGGTGTGAAGCCCTGTGCTGAAATGCATTACCGTGCTGGTGGAAACTTCACAACAAGCTGGGAAGACACACAGCAGCTCTCTCATGGTCTTTTGGCATGGTATGCTTCTTTGCAAGAAGAAAACCATACCCTAGGTGAGGTGTCCACTGAAAGGAAGTAGGGAATTTATGTGACCATCCTCCTCCAGTGTCTCATTTCCTACCAATCAAGATTTACCCAACAGTGAGCCAATGCCCCTGAGCTTCTGGATTGTCTCATTCAGTCTTTGTCCACCAAAATGCCAAATCTCACAGCATGATCAAGTCTTGAAGTAGAAGAAGGGGGGTGGGGAGCTCCAAACAAGAGAGAGAAAGAAGGCAGTTGAAGGAATCCAAGAAAGTACCTACCATTTGTGTCTGGCACACCGGAGAAAAGGGGAGAATAGGTGAGTGGAGAGACAGAGACATCTTTTAAATAGAGAGGAAAGAAGCTGAGGAAATTGACGTAGAATGGTTATCGATGTTAAAAGAGACAGAGCTCAAGTAAACCGTAAGAAAGGAAGAGAGGGGAAATGCAGTTGAGAACCCAAAGCTGTACAGAGCTAGGAGAAATGAAGGTAAGTACAATAAGCCTTGTTGTAAATACTATATTATGGATTCCCAGAATTTCAGGGCTAGACTTAGAAATCACTGCAAGAGAAAAGCAACAAAGTTCTGGAGAGGATTAGTGATAAGAAACTTCCATAAATTTATAATACTTACTGGTGGAGGAATCCTTTCTCAATAATTAGTATTTTGAACGTGTGTGTGTGTGTGTGTGTGTGTGTGTGTGTGTGTGTGTGTTTAGGAACAATTTTAAGCATGATGGTTAAAGCCCTGTATCTTCTCAGTTACCCATGAGTGGAAAATAATGTGAGTCATGAGGTTGTAATCCAGACACTTCTCCACCTGGTGGCACCTACCTGATTTACAGGCAGTCTAACCAATGGAAAAAAACCCACCAAGGACACTGTCTGGAAATCCCAGAAGGACGTTTTAAGTGCTCAGACCTTCTTCACAGACCCAGACCAGCTTCTCATGGACTTGTTTCTTCCTTTCTCTTAGTCCTCAGGGACTCATCATGTTTGCTGCCCCTTTCTTCCCCCAGCTACTCTGCATCCCCACCTCACCTCCTCGTTGTTCCTTTTCCTGCAAAAGGAAATAAGAACTAGGAGAGAAACAAACAAAATTTACAAACTTTGGCCAGTGCTGGTCCTGACCTCTAATTATTTGAAGACCTCCAAGATGGTGAATGGAATGAACACCCCTGTACATGCACACACAGATATGAAACACAGGGACCAAGGCCTGATGCGCCTTCTCCCTCTTTCTCTTTGTTTCTGAAAAGTGAGTCTCACCAACCTCAACCACTGCCCACCACCTCTACCATTTTTCCTGACTTGCCTATAGGAGAGGCCATGTGACTTCTCTCTGAGGATGACCCCTTATTTCAGCCAAATGTCCAACCAAAACAGAATAAAGCATCTACTGGACTCAGAGGAGCATCCCAGATGTCTCCAGACTAGCTACTAGAAGGATCCCCTCTGGAGATCCCACAGTTGTATCTAAAATGCCAAGAATGGGGGCACCTGGGTGTCTCCGTCAGTTGCATGTCCAACTGTTGATTTTGACCATGATCCCAGGGTCCTGGGATTGAGCCCCATGTCACTCAGTGCAGAGCCTCCTTAAGATTCTCTCACCCCCCACTCCCTCTGCCCTTCCTCTGCTTGTTTGATTTCTCTCTTTTTCTCTCTCTAAAATAAAAAAATAAAATAAAATAAAATTCCAATAATGAATTCATGTGTTAATTTACCAAATTCCCATATTAGGACTAGAGGTAAGTTTAAAGCTCAAAGAAATCGGTTTAGAAGGGAGGAAGAGAAGAGGGAGGAGGAAGACAGGGAAAGGGAGGGAAAGAGGGGGAAGAGAAGAAATTCTACCTTTTGCTTTAGCAGTGAAAATTTTCTCTCTAATTGATCCACATCGGTTGCCTTTACTTGCAACTAAAGAGTTCCGATGAATATATCATCCAGGAAGAGCTTTGGCACTTCTGGTGCTATTACGCCTGCACTAGGTAGAGCCTAGTGCCTCCCTCCTGCAGGATGAACATTCCTTGAGCCTCTAGACCTACCCAGACCTTTCCTTTCACCTCATCAGTGAAGAACTGTCTGCATACTACTAAGCCAGCCCCCTAACCTGGGCCCAAATCCTGGCCCTACCACTTAGTAGTTAGGTAACCCTGGATATGTTATTTAGCCTGCCAGAGCCTGACTTTGTTCATCTGTGAAACAGATCAACACTGACATGATCAATTGCTCACAAAGATGGGATGAAGCAATGCTATTGAAAGGTGCTGTGGAGGTATTCATTGCCACCATTGTCATCATGGTCTTCTGACCTCCCCCAATTTGCCCAGAGCACCCATGACAAGGGAGAAGGGAGAGCTCACCCCACTCTGGGGTGCACAGTTTAGAAAATGCTAATGGAAGACTTTTGTCTACCATGTTTAGCAGGGAAAGGGAAAGCTACTGAAAATGCCTTCAAAACACACCTCTAGAATAAATCCTGAGCTCCCCCTGCCTTCTCCTGAACCTGGAGTACTGTTAGCTGACTGTCTGCTGGTCTAGGCCGGCTCCAGGAGGCAAAAGAGTCCTTCAGGCTCCCAGTTCCAGAAGCTTCATATAATAAAGCCAGTGGGAATGTGGCCTGCCTTCTTCTGGAGTATTGTGGGGACAGGGGGCAGGGGGGATTGATGGTATAACAGCCTGGTGTCTACAGTTGGGACCACTATGGAATTATGGGGAAACAAGCCAGTGAATGAGGGGTTCAAACCCTTCCACATGTTGGTTATATCTCTTTCCTCCCCTGCCTTAAACATGGAAGGCTGAGTCTGATCCTTAGCCCATTCATTCATTCATTCACTATCGGTGTCTAGTCTGTATCAGACGCTCTGTGTGGAGAAAGTCAGTCACTCCGCGACCCCATGGTTTCTGTCTCCCAGTTCAAGGAAATGAAAAGGGAAAAAGAGATTTGTGGAAGGGAAGAGTTAAACGGGTTCATAAAAGTTGGGGGAAGGGAGGTCTTCAGAATCAATCTGGGAAAGGGAGTAAAAACGTAAGCAAAGATAAAGCGACCCTCACTGCATCTCCTCTTCCTTGTCTCTAAGAATTGGGCCTGCCACACAAAAAAAGGTTGACCACTCTTGTCTCCCTGGCCTTGAAACATTGGGGCTGGTCGTGATGGAGACACTGACTCCAGTGGGTGGGGCGCTGAACAGACTGGCAGAGGTTACACAGAAAACTCCAGGTCTGCTGAGGACACCAGAGCCATGAGGTAGAGCCCACTGTGGGGCCAGAAGCAAAGACCTTGACCTAGAGTCTCCCAGGTCTGTGTCTGTTTTCTCCACTACAGCATGGGCACCTGGAAGAGAAGGAGTCTGGTCACTTCAAGGTGGATGCTTCGTTTTCTTCTGAGTGGGAAAAGACCAGCCTAGGAGGCCAGCTGGCTGAGCATCTATCTATATGATCCTGGTGAATGTGCTTGATTTTTCTAAGAATCAGAATCTCCTCTTATTTCCTCCTCCTCCTCCTCCTAGGTGAGGCGCTGGCATTGACTGGCAGTTCACTTCCTGCTTCCTCTGAACTCTCCAGTGCCCCTTGAGGTGAAGCCTTCCTGCAGTTTTAACCACTTCCTACCTGGAGATCACAGTTCTTTGTGTAATCTCCAATACGAATTTCTCTTGATCAACTCTTGGTTCATCGGGGAGGGAGTCATGGCTTGCCCTGCAGTACCCCAGGAACCCAGTCCAGGGGCTGGCAAACACAGGTGATTGGAAAGCACCCGCCATCCGCCTGGATTCCCATGCCTACAGACCAGCTCGGGCAGCAGAGACGCAAAGGACCCCGCCCAGTCTTCAAGGACCACGGGCCACTGGGGGGGCCATAAGCGCGGGGGGGCGGGAGGCTAGGCCACACCCGCGCTGGCTCAGAGAAGCCGGGATGCGTTTGCTCTGGCCTGGTTAGAGCCAGCCTGGAGGCGCGGCAGAGCGACTGCAAACCTGGCAGGTCCCCGCCCCGCGGCATGCGGAGTCCCCGGGGGCCGTGGCGGGGTCTGGGCGCTGGGCTCAGCCGGCTGTCCCGGGACAAGGCGCGACGATGCTGGATGCTCTGTTAACCTCCTGGCTCGTTCTGATATCGAGGCTGCATAAAGGGAGGGATCCCATGCAAATGAGGGTCCGTGTCGCGGAAGGCTAAAGACTTTTAATTAAAGGAAGGCACCTGGAGACCCAGCCGGTGGGAGGAGGTAACTAGAGCAAGTCGGCCACCGCTGGGCTGCTTGGGAGACAGCCAACCCGGCCCACGCGGGGCTCGCCCTCATCACGGCCCCTTCTCTGTCCCCCTCCCTTCTCCCCATGCGGAGGAGGACACCTGGGGGAGGAGAGGAGGCCTTCTGTCCTCTGGAATAGCTCTGGCATTGCACCGCTGGCCCAGCGCCCTGGGACCCGACTCTCAGACCCCAGAATAGAAATAGTCTGGAGGAATTAAATGGCCCCGAGTGACCAGGCAAGTGGGAAACAGAGTTGGCCTCCCAGAACTGCTAGCATAAAGACCTCTCTGCTGCAACAGCTGGAAATTCCAGGTAGCAGTGAGACCAAGCATAACATCTGGGGAAGATTTTCAGAGCCCATCCTATTTTATCATCATCATCACCCCTAAAAACTTCAGATTACTTAGCAAGCCCTGTGCCATGTGCTTTACTCTCTCGTCTCATTTAATCTTCAACAACATTCAAAATGTAAGCATTCTAATTATCCCCATCTCACTGGGCAGGCAACTGAGGCCAAAAGAGGCTATGTCACTTCTTAAGGTCCTCCAGTAAGTGGCAGAGCAGAGCCTCCCAGACTATCCAACTCCAAAATTCAAGGTCTTAGGGCCCTTTTCTTTAGGAATAAGAGCACCCAGAAGGGTGGTAATGGCATGCAGACAGCACCTTGGACACCATCCACCACATAGTTGATGCTTTTACCAAGTAGGTGCTCAATAATTGTAATGCTCCTCCCAGGCTAAACATTCACTATATTACGACCATGCACGTGTCCCCAGATCTAGTTCTTTGTCTAGGTCTGGTTTGGTAAATCTGGTAATCAACCAACGCTGATTCATCTTATGAGGGGGAATGTCTGATCCTAGGTTATCTGATCAACCCTAAGAAACGACAACACAGCTAGTGTAATAACTTCAGGGTAAGTCACCAATTTGATAATTACCACTTGCCATTAAATGAATTTGAAAACTAAAAGTAAAAGAATTTATATGGAAAAGCAAAGAAAACTTGAAGAGTCAAAATAATTTTGGATAAAGAAAAAAGTTGTAAGATTCACAGTACTCAATTTTAAAAATTACTATAAAGCTACAGTACTGAAGATAATATATAGTGGTGGCAGACGGAAAGACGCATAGATCAATGGGTCATATGGGTCCAGAAATACAGTCATACAAATATGTCCAGTGGGTTTTTGACAAACGTGCAAAAGCAGTTCAATGGAGGGGGGGGGAGTCTATTCAACAAATGATGTGGGAGAATGGACATATATATGCCCCCCCCCAAAAAAAAGTAACCTCTAATAATTGTAATGCTCTTCTTCCCTTGCCCATACCTCCTTTCATAGGCCGGGGAGTAGAGGACAGGAGGGTGGATGTTGCCCAGGAGGATGACTCTGGAGAGATAAAGTATGGAACACAGAACTCATCTCCTGGGCCCCAAAAACCAGGGATATGGACAAGGGCATCTCAAATACCTAGATCCCAGCCTCTAGATTGATATCTTTCCTGCAAGGTAACATGGAGAAGGGTGAGTGCTGTACTGTCTCTCCTTCTCTCTTTGTGGAAAGGTGTGCTGAGAACTGGGACAAAGCAGAACTAGGATCTCTGAACCCGTAACAAGTAACTGGGACCCAAGTTAGTCCTGGTTGACCTCAAGCTCCCTGACTCAGATTCACATCTTGTAACTTCTCAGCCTTCTGGCTAAGATCAAGTGCAGGTCCACTTCTGTTTTACTCACTACATGCCAGGTGTTAAAGAATCTTGCAGGGTAAGAAGCAAATTCCTTATTCTCCTGCCAATTAAAATTAAGGTTGCTGTGTCCACTGAGCTGAAGGTTACCACATCATGCCATCTTCCTTAGGGTCACCTATAGTGCAACGTGGGGCTCTCTTACAGTCACTGAATGTTCTGTGGAGTGAAACCTACCAGTAAGCTTTGCCTTGATCTTGAGTTAAGGTCAACCAGGACCACCTTGGGTCCCAGTTTCATCTGACCCCTCACTCTTCCAGGGACAGTAACAAATGCATTCTTGCTGTACAGGTCAATATTTTACAGACCTCATTTCATTTAAGATCATCTCTAATCATATATGATAAGCATCATCATCCTATATTTTATAAATGAGAAAACTAAGTCTCAGAGAGGTTAGGTAGGTTGCCCAAGGCCATTCAGCTTATAGGGGAAAAGGGGGAATGTACTCCTTGACAGCTTGGTCTGGCTCTCCAGAAGCCCACCCCAAAATGCTCTCAGTCAGGTAGGTTCACCCAGAGTTCAGTATCCCCAAATCCTTGTCTAGTGGCCTGCTGTTCTGTGAAGGAAGATCTCCTTCCAAGAGTGGACTTCATAGGAATCCTTGGACCCAGTCATAACAGGAGGAAAATCTTCGGATTTCTAAAATATGAAAGTTAGTGATCAGCAGTCTTCACCACCCAAAGCAAATGTTGGAAGACAATGGTTAAAAGCCAAAGTGTCATGAAGAGTCAAACAGTAATGATCTTGCCATTGTCTGCCACTCCTCGTGGGGCACAGAGTCAGGCTGGGCTTAGTGCTTCCCTCTCCCTTACCTGCTTCTTCCTGGCTCTCAGAGCAGAACAGAGTTAACGGGTCTCCCAGAAGAGACCTCACTTCCCCTTAAGACCTTTGAGACAACACCCTCCCCAGTTTAGGGTCCCTGTAGATCAGGGCCCGAGAGAGTCCTGGCATTGATGGAATGGGGTGCCTCTTGGCAAGCAGACCTGCATGTTTAACACAATGACCTGATTGTGTGGCTTGTTCCAACTCAGCAGCACTCTGGTCACATGTCCTCTGGGCAGCAGGTGCTGTGACCTTTGCCCAGAGATTTGGAGCCCTTGGTGGCAAGGCTGAGTGCCAAAGAGGAGGGGAGGCTGACCTGGCTGTCTCCCACTGCCCTTGGGATCTGGGGGAGGCTGCTCACTGTACACCTCTCACTGACCCTGGCCAGGGCCTGAGCCCAACTTCCACCTAGATTCTACTCAGAGCATCCTCATAAAAGCAACAGGCAGGCAGCATTCCCAGGGGAAAAGTTAAGGGCTACTGAGTTTCTGCTTCTACTGCCAGCTGCCAAGAACCAATGAGGGGCACGCACGGCTGAGACTTTGGCCCAGTGTTTGTCTTGTTAACTGCTGTGTGTCCAGCGCCTAGCACCACTTGGTCACAATAAGTCATTGTGTTATCCTTGTTGCTACCATTCATTTCACTGAGCACTCACGCAAGCACCACTGTTTACTGAGCCCCTCCTATGTACCAGGCACTATTCTAGGCACAGAGGAACAAAAGTGAGCAAAACTAATGGGCACTCTCTGCCCTTGTGCCACTAATCTTTTATGCCAGGGGGTGGGGGGGTGGGGGGACAGGTAACAAGCAAATAAATAAGTGATAAATATAATATGTCAGTGGTGGAGGGAAATAAGGCAGAAGAACAGGGATAAAGAGTCGGGGAGAGGGTTGCAATAAGGGGGACGGGAGAGGGATTCACTGAGAAGGTGATTTGGACCAAGACTCGGAGGTAAGGGGCAAGCATCGGGTTAATGGGATGAGAGCCAGCCTGGAATATTTGAGGAAGGCCAAGAGGCCAGTGTGGCTGGAGGAGAATAAAAGAGGGAGAAAGGAGAAGCGATGTATGAGGGAAGTGACAGGTGACATGCGCTGATGGAGGTGGACTTTGGGAGGTCACTGTAAGAGTTTTGTCATTTTCTCTGAATGAGGGACCTACTGGATATGCATTGGAACACGCATCTCTCTCTCTCTCTCTCTCTCTCTCTTTCTCTCTCAGAATAAATAAATAAACTTTAAAAAAATAATAAACATAAGTCGGGCCGTACTTTTTCTCTTGCTAAAATCCTTTCAGACATTCACCTTTGCTTTTTAGAATAAAGTCTAATTTCCTTAACAAGCTTACAAGGATGTTAGTGATCTAACCCTGTACACTGTTCCAGTTCCATCTCTCAGCCCTTACCATACCTGCGCGCGCGCACACACACACACACACACACACACACACACACACACACACACACTATAATTGTACCTAATTCCTCCCTACAGTGAGAAATGTCTCTAAATGTGCCTGGTGCCTCCTGGCCTCTGGACCTTCTTCCTGTTGTGAATTATTTTCTTGCCCATGCCAGAATATTTGATCTTCACTTTCTCCCATTCCTCTACTTGCTTGGTTGGTTGCAATTCTTTCTTCCAATATCTGCTTAGAGGTCCCTTCAGAACAGCCAAGACTCTGTGAAGTGCCCTGTTCCATGCTCCCCATGCCTCCCCTTTCCACTCCTGCTCTATCATGGTACATAGCACACCTCCCTGCGAGGAACCTGCCTATTTATTCCAGGAGGATGTGATTCTTGTTTTGCTCACCAGTGGGTTCCCAGGTCCTAGCAGTGTGCCCAGGATTTCGTAGATGCTCAATAAATATCATCACAACTAAATTCATGGAAAGGGAGGGAAGGAGAGAGAGAGAGAAGAAAAGAGAAAGGCTCTCCTGGTGAGGTAACCCTGGTGTTATAGTCATCACCATAACTGCTTCAAGTTCATTATCCTTCACATATCTCCATTTCCTAACAGTTTACAAAGCACTTTCACAGCACCCTACTGATAGGATGTGAATATATATGCTTTTTTTTTTTTTTTTTACTAAGTATGACAGACCTGAGAATCAGAGTGAGCAAGTAGTTTTCCCAAACTCACATAGCTCAGGGCAGGGCTGTGTCACAAACCCAGGTCTCTCTGATTTTGAGCTCACAACTCCTGAGGCTCTGGAATGGAGACACTGAGTCTCAGGCATGAGGGGCCAGCTCTCTCTTGAATTCTGAAGGAGGAAATGTAACACAGTCACCCAGTTTGATCTATGGAGGTGGCCTTTGGGTCCCAGGAGGCTGGGTGCATCCTCTCTTCACTCCCTGATTAGTTCTGAGTAGTCAGGAATGTTCTCAGGATGAAGTACATCCCGCAGTCAGGACACCCACCCTGACTTCTGTACACCATGGTCACTGTCTAGAGGATGACAATGACCTTGGATTGGGAAACCTCACAGGTACCTCCCTTCTTCCTCTGCCCAACCCGCTTACCTTCAACCTTTAAAGGGATATTCAAGAGTAATGAGAAAAGAAGCCAGACTAGACCACCAGAGAGCCAATGAGTCCTCCTTATTTTCAAGGAGCCAATGCCATTTCTTGTTTTCCATCTCACCAGGAAAATATTCACACATGTGCACAGAATTCATTGCAGAACAATTTTGATAAGAAGAAAGTGAGAGAGAAAAATCCATGGAAAGGGGGAGAGTTACTTATATGCATTATATATGCATATATTATATATGCATTATATTCACATTTTGGATTGTGATTGAGAAGCTCAAAAGAACAATGTAGAGCTCTGCCCTGACATGTAAAGATGTTCAAGACGTTGCTAAGCAAAAAAAAAAAAAAAAAAAAAAAAGCAACTTGCAGAGCAAGATTTACATCCAGTATGCTACTATGTATGCTGAAACACACACTCCTAAAACAAAGGTCAGAATTTCTACGGGCAACAGGAATAAGGTATGAATAGCAAAGTTCTGGAAGGACAAACATCAAATAGATAACAGGGTTACCTCGGGCTAAAGGCTGGAGGAAGGGAGACATTTATCATGACTGTTTGAATTATTTATGATCTATTATGTGTATAATCTATAAATAAATAAATAATACAGAGAGCAAACCAGCGAAGACTCGGGCTTTTCAATGAATTAGAAAGTAGCGATTCAGCCAGACATCGCCCACCGTGAAGCTGAGCCTGGAGAGTCACAGGCTCTGGAAGCCACGCACCTGCTCTCCCAGGAATGGTGTCTTCTCTTCTGGACTTCACCTTCTGGAGCCCTGGGAAGCACTCTCCGGAAGGACTGTTCTCAGGCCAAAGAACTTGTCAGGCCTGACGGGCGATAGAGTCGGTTCTGATCATCAGTGTGGTCTTGGGCGCCCAGAGGTAGAGGCCATGGTGCTGGGTGAGTGCACATGCTCAAATGGCAGTGGTAGGGAAGGAAGCAGCTCACACATGCCTGGGGACCCATTGTCCTAGCACCCAGAATGTTCCATCCTTTTTCTCCCCGGCCCCCTCACTCCATTACCACTTGTATAGCCTCCAGAGTCTGCCATTGTTGAGTGTGGTGACAGTGACATTTCCCAAGGTCTATGAACAGTGGCCTCGATCATCTTTACTGTGTCTAGTTTTACTGTCAGTCACTAACACTTACTGAGCACCCGCTGTGTTCCGAGCACTTTGTCTGACTTAATCACCACAATATAATAAAAGAGAAGTACTCTTAGTCGTCTCACTTCTCAGACTCAGAAACTCCGGCTCAGAGGAATTTAGCTGGGTATTGGCACAAAGTCACGCAGCCAGTGCAGGAATGTGCCAGAATCCCAGTTTTGGCTGCCGGATGGCCAGCTCTGTGGTCCTGACTCCTACACTGTCCCTGCATCGTGGAGGGCGGTGTCAAGATGCAAGTGGGAAAAGATCCTCCCCCAGGGCTCCGGGCTGTCTCTCCTCTGCAGTGAGCATGAGGGAAGTGATTCTTCTTGGAGAAATGAAGTCTCTGGGCAGACAGGATCAAAATCTGTAGCACAGGGAATGTGAATGAAGCAAAAAAAGTAGCAAGACCGCAGCGTACTCTATGAGGTTCCAAGGAAAGAGCTTAGGACAAGTAAAAGGAAAATGTTACCTTACGGAAAGATGATATGTCTACAAATGAAAAAAAAATTTTTTTTAAACAAAGGTTACCAAAATGTATAGGCTTAAGGTCTGAGGATCTAACGTAAAACACTGTGCCTGTCATGGTTAACACTTGCACTGTTAACATTTGCTAGGAAAATAGAATTTAAATGTTCTCATGAAACAGAGAGAGAGAGAGATTTGTGAGGTGATGGATGTGTTCATTAACTAGATAGTAGGGATCCTTTCACGACGTATACAGACATTCACCGTGATGTACACCTGAAATATCTTACAGTTTTATTTGTGGGTTATATCTCAAAAAATGTGAAGAAGAAAAAAAAAGAAAAATGTATCAGACTCACTCATTCTTGCCATGTATGAGTTCTGTACCTGGGCTTTGCCAAGTGCATGGGAATTTCACGAGGGAGAGGTGGAATGCACTGTGACCTCAACCTTTGCCTTGGTTTTTATGCTTTCCTTTACCTGGCCTCTCTGAGGGCTGAGGAAGCCTTGGTCTCATTACTAGGGGTCAGGCTTCCTCCAAGTCAGCCACGGGTGGCTCCTGAAACTGACAAACGAGACTCATTTTCTAGTTTGTCTTCTAATTTGTTCCCCGGGGGCTCCCTGGCCATCCATGCCCTGCAAACACCTCATGGGGCAGTGGAGGGAATGCAGGCTCAGGCGTCAGATGAGCCTTGGTTCGGATCCTGGCTCTACTGCTCAGCAATGGGGTGACCCAGAGCAGCCTTTATGCCCCAAAACTCAGCTTCCCTAGGCATGCATAAGGTACTCAACAGCCCCTGGAATTTAATAGCACGTAGTGAGTAACAGTTGTTATTGGAAAGAAACGCCATGCTTAGCATTCCGTCAAGGTGATGCTGTGTCCACCCTCGTGTGGAAGCTGTAGAACAATCAGGATGGGCATATCACTGGGGCCCTGGGGCACAGATACAAAAATCAGGCTCCGAAGCTGCAAACCCTCAAGGTTGCTCCTCGAAACACAGGGAAATCAGGGGTTGTACAGAAGAACGCAAGGGGTCCTGAGTCCGGCCGAGGCCCAATGTGTGGCAAAATGTCCAGGATCGCTCTGCTCAGAATGTGGGAAGCTTTCCGGGAGCCAGGCAGTGCAGGCTAGACGCGAAAGGCAGATTCCATCTCCTGAATCCTCTCTATCTCTCACCCTCTCCCCTCTCACCTGCTCCCCAACCACCAGGGTCTCCTGGTCTTTTCTTCAGGGTCCCAGGCACTGCTGAGGGTTAGAGAAGGCCATGCTCTGCTCTGTGGTTTGTGTGAACGGCAGGGACCTCTGGCAATCTAAGGCCACAGAGAACAAAGCCAGCCCGGAGTCTGATGAGGAGCCCTGGGCCTGGGGTTTTTCCTCGGTGCCTCCCCCAAAACAGCTGTCAGGAAGACAGCCCCCTCCAGGGCCCTGGCATTGGCCTGAGAAGATTCTTGTGCCCTGAACTCCTGCTGCATTCCTGCTGAGTGAGCTGCTCTCCTCTCCTGTGGCAGGAAAGTTTTCTGGCCATGAGGGTCTGACCTCACTCTGGCCACTCCTTGCGTTCTAGAAGCCTCCTTCCTGACTGGAGGGTGTGTAGGCAGCCAGGAGAGGAAGCAGAATTTCCAACACTGAAGGCAGGACCTGGATCACCACTGCTTATTTGGTCATCGAGTCAGCCACCTACTGGCCTGGTGAACTTGGACATACTACTTACCTTCTTGGGGGCTCAGTATTCTCATCTGCAAAATGGGTTGCCAAAGGGCCTGGCTCATTATCTGTAACCTTTATAAAACCAGAAAAAAGTCGGGAGGGCACTTGTTGGGATGAGCACTGGGTGTTATATGGAAACCAACTTGACAATAAACTAAGGGGAAAAAATTAGAAAAAAGTTGACACGTGGTATCTCCTCTATACATTGTTCCAGTCCTCTTCTGTCACCTTCCTCTCTGCTTCCCTAGTGAGGCTCTTTCCTACCCAGGTGGCCTACAGACACCCCAGACGCAGCCACCAAAGGGCTGAGGGGTAGGCAGAGAGTTTGAGAGACCCCCAGGACACATCTCCAGCCCAAAACGAACCGGACAAATGCCACTGGTGGCTTTTTCCAAACTACCTTCCACGAGCAGGCCTTTCCTTTCACCTGCCAGGACCTGTATTTCTATTTCTGTGTTTGGAAAGCCTGAGGGGGAGGGGTGGTACAGGGCTAATTAATGATTGATTCTCTGGCGGGCCACCAGGAGGCCTCGGGGCAGGCTGTCAGCCATTTCCTGAGGTGTGGGGACGGGGCAGAAATCCCAGGTGGCTGGGGCTCGGGCGTGGGCACAGCACATCTGTGAGGGGAGAGAGTGGGGCAGGTGCCCTCAACACTTGCGCCCTCTGTGAAATGGTGAAGTTAGCGAGGCTGGGAGCTCTGCCCTCCCACTCTTCTGCCCCGCCCCCACACACACCCTCCACCCCCTCTTTTCCCAACCCCATCCCCACCATTCACTCCTGCCACATCCCCCCTCACCCTCCCAGCGCAGACTCACTGGCCCTCCCCTGCCCTGCTCACCTGGCCATCACCCAGTGGTTCACATGGCTGCTTGATAAACTCCCCAGTGCTTTGGGGAGGGGATTAAAGGAACTGACTTCTACAGCAATACTTTAGAGAAGTTTTCATTCCACCCTGGGAAGTATTGCCTGGCCTTTGTTGCCGAATAATAATTAACTTTTGTACAGAGCTGTAGCTTTCAAAGGGCTTCCACATTCATAACTCTGTTCATCTTTGCAACAAATGTGGGAGGTGGGTCTTACCCTCCTCACTCCCCACCTGTACCCACATCCTATGGAAGAAGCGAGTGAGGCTCAGAGAAAGGAAGTGGTCCCAGTTCACACAGCCAGGGCTAAAATGCTCACCTTTTAACTCTTAGCACAGAGCTGCTGTTTTCTTCCCAAAGGATGCACTTTGGTCCCCAGAATTGTTTCCCATGTAGGGGAAGGGGGCATGGCAGGTAAGCATGGAGGGTTTGGGGTATGGTCTTCCTTCAAGGCTGGCCTCTGGGTGGCCTGCACAGAGACACTTCTGAGATTTCATGTCAACGTGCGGCATGAAATCTCCCTCTCCTGGGGTTAAGAGGTAAGCCCCATGGCCCATGCTGGAGTTCAAGGTGATAGGATTCCACCTGTGCGATTAAACAGCCACACCGGTAGTCAGTACAAACTGTGAGCTGCTTATAAAAACCCCGGACCACCTGCCTTCCCAATTCCACCAGCTATGATGGCCAGCTCATCCTGGTTGGCTGAGGGCAGTTTGGTTTTAGCACCAAAAATCCCACATCTAGGGAATGCCCTCAGTCTCTCCTGGCAAACCCTACCACCAGCTCCCTCCAGCTCTGCCAATGTCAGCTGAATCCCAGAAAGAAAGACCATCCTTCGAGGGCTCAGCAGATCACCTTAGAAATAAAAAGAATCTCAGGATACTCCTTGGAGTTAGGGCAGCTATACCCGGTATGCATATTAAACCCTTTGAGTGTTAAACCTGAAAGAACATTAATTGCCACAAAGAAACTCTCAGATCTACATGGCCAGGTCAGTCCAATTTTTAAAGGCAAGCCAGAGCTATTCTTTCTATTTTCATATTGGTAATTACTTACATTTTTCTTGGAAAAACACTGAGTTAAAAAAAATCATAACTGGGTTTAAATCACAGGTTGCCAGTTGATCATCTCAGCCTGAAAACCTAATGGGTATCAAATCTAAGAAAATATGGAGAAGAAAGTGTTGGTTTTAAAAAGTGTGCTCCAGTGTCTGACTCTTGATTTCGACTCAGGTCATGATCTCATGGTTTGTTAGTTCGTGCCCCACAGTCGGGCTCCACACTGACAGCACGGAGCCTGCTCGGGACTTTCTTGCTTGCTTGCTGTCTGCCCTTCTCCCATCCATGCTCTCTCTTTCTCTCTCTGTCTCTCAAAATAAATAAATAAACTTAAAACACACACACACACACACACTTGAAGCAGGTACACTTTTAAAAAAATAAATAGGGGGGGACCTGGATGGCTCAGTCAGTTAAGTATCCAACTTCAGCTCAAGACATGATCATGTGGTTTGTGGGTTCGAGCCCTGCGTCAGGCTCTGTGCTGACAGCTTGGAGCCTGGAGCCTGCTTCAGATTCTGTGTCTTCCTCTCTCTCTCTCTCTGCCCCTCCCCTACTCATGCTCTCTCTCCCTCTCTCTCAAAATGAATAAATAAATTTTTTTAAAAAATAATAAAAAGTGTGTTCTAAATGTACCATTGATCTGATAGTCTCTCGGTCATGATAAATTTTTTTTCAAATGTTAACTAACATCAGAAGAAGGCTTAAGTTTTAATACATAGCTAAAATGATCTTGGATATGGATTTTAAATATATACTTTTGTTTAAATAGACATATTTAATATATCTTAATCTATCCAATGTAAATATTGAAATATATACCTATTTCAACCTCTTCGTTTTGCAAAGGAGGAGACTGACTTGAAAGAGATTGAATTGGGGTGCTGATTAATAACCATTTTTTTGACCTTGGTGGTAGGGAAATTAGAAAATAGTAAGGAACCTGGGACTCATTTCTGACTGTAATTAGATAGCACCATGACGCCTGCATTTATCTCTTCAGCAGGGCTCACTGTATTCTTACAGCTTGCTAGATCTAGAACTTCTCTGCTGAGTCTCCATCCGGCCATCTGGTCACCTACAGCCTGGGGAAGGGGTACTCTCCAGGCATGTGAATGGCTTTTTTTGCAGCTTTAGTTGTCATATTTAAATGATTTTTTAAAATGAGCTCACAAACGACACAGGGATGTTTTGATAAGTTGCTGTTTTTGTCCTTTGAGAGCTTTTGCCAAAAAAAGAGGGCAGGGGGACGATTTGTTTTGTCCACCCAGAGCAAAGCACTGGCAAGAAGGGAATGAAGGAGTTTTCCTGATTCGTACCCATTGGCCCCTTGGCTTAGGAAGATCTTCTGAGGTTTGCAAAACTTTTTTAGGTGAGGGCTTGTCAGGCTCGCCTAGAGCCCTTCCTCCGTGGAGGTAAGAAGCCTGAGTGGACAGTCTCTGCCTTTGCCTCTACTCCCCCCACAGCTCCCTACAGAAGCAGGGCTTGGCGGGCGCCAGAGCAGCCAGTCGGCCCATAGTGTTGGCGGTGGGACCTGCACTGAGTTCCTCTTCTGTCCCAACCCCCTTGATCTTCTCTCTCCAGGGGATCTGACCAGAGAAGTGCAGTATCTGGACATTTGGAAACCAAAGAGCAATTTTAAATAACAATTTTGGAGAAGGCTTTAAGACAATAAAGCACCTGTTGTTTTTGTTTTGAGCCGTTTTCAGATGTGGAGGATTCAGTTAGGGACATGCATGTTCTTTCTCTTTTCACAAAATGATTAAATTCTACTAAATCGAGAAAGTCTGGGTGGCAGGGAGAAGTGGGTTAACATGAAAGGGCTTTTTTCATCAAGAAAACTCGTGTGTTTTTATATGCACAGGCACACACACTTGTACATGCAAACACACACGTCCCCGTGGATAAGTCCCTTCCTCTGCCCCTTCCCTCCCCTCTCACTCTGGCATCTCTGGCCTCTGTGGCCAGAGCCTCCAGGCCAGGCAGTTGTGCTCCTGAGGCCGGCCATCTGGTCTGAAACCGAGGAGCACCCAAGCCCTGCTCTACCAGCCTGGAGATGTGCCCGGACATTTGTCTGCACACACAGTCTTCCCTGGACCCAGTCTCCTGGACAAACAAGAAAACCTATGAAGAAAGAGGGGGCCACTCTTTCCCACCTAAAACACCCCTTCCTATCCACACCCAAGCCCCCACTTCTCAAGGCTGCTGATTCCCACAGACAAGGCCAGCTCAGTCCTGTCCCTCTCTGACACCCATGTTAAAGTGAGTTCTAGGCCCTCACTGCCCGCCCTCTGAACTCTTCTACCACGTTCAAGATCCTCAAGGGGCAAGAAGGAGGGCTGGCTGGTGGCTCTGTGCGTTTGGGAGGAGGGGAATCCCTGTAGAATAGGTTGTGGGGACGTTTTCATTCACCTAATAATGTGAGGGTGTGGTTCTTGTCTGGGTGCTTGGAGGGAAGGGGCCAACAGGCTGCTCAGGGCTCTGCCCTGGAACACATCCACCCCAGTGGTGAGAAGGTGGGACCTTCTTCTTTCCAGCCCTATTGCAGGCTTCTACCTTAAGACATAAGCTTAAAAACAAAAGTTCTCTTCCTATAAAAGAAAAGGCTGCTTCCCTAGAGCGGAGCAGGGGTGAGAGAAGGGATGCAGGGTGTCACAGAGATACTGTGTCTCTCACTTTTGATGGTCAGTGACCCCAGCAGGACCCAGAGCTCCTCATCCTCAGGCTCTGAGGCCTCCACGTCCCCACTCCTCTAATATTTCCAGGCCTGCTGAGTTTGGGCTCAGCTGCCTCCCTCTCCTCTCTCCGCTGGAAACAGAAGCTCCAGCGAATGTTTCTAACTCCTGAGTCCACTCAGCCATGTCCCCCTTGCAAAATCCTCCCCTTCCCGCACCCCCCTGCACCCAGCCAGCCAATCCGAGGCCTGCGAGCCTCTCCAGACCCATCTCTCAGGGCCCTGGCGGGATAAAACCGGTTGGCGATGCCGGGTGGATGGGAACAAACTTCAGAAGGAGAGACACAGGGCCCAGGGCACCCTCGCGGGCGGACCCAGGCTTTGAGGGCCTGCGGCCGGCTGGCCAGGTATGCTGTCCAGGGGTTGGCTGAAAGCTGACTTGGGGAGAGCGGTGATTCGAGAAGGGAGAGGGTCCCAGGAAGCCTGGCAGCCTTTCCTCTCTTAAGTTAAACTGGATACGGCTGAGGCCACAGAGGAGGAGGGCACCTAGGCTGGAGTTTGGGGCTTCCTCTGCGGACACCCAATCCCGGATCTTCCGGGCAAAGGTGTGTTAGGCAGCCAGGCTGAGGTGGGCCACCCTTCACCTAAAAATCCTCCGACTCCTGCCACATGACGAAAGCCTAAGGGACAGGGCCTGGGGAGGAGGCATAAGCAGGGGACAGCGAATCTTACGCCCCTTCCCCTGGGTCTGTACAGGGCAGCTGCGTGGCGGCGGGCGTGGCGGGGACCTGCGTGAGGAAGCCCCGAGCCCTCGGCGGGCTGCGAGCGACTCCCCGGCGATGCCTCACAACTCCATCAGATCCGGTAAGGACGCGGCGTTGCCGGGACCCCGGAGCCCCCGCGTCGCCGTGCGTCCGTGCGTGCGCTCGGGTCGGTGGGGCAGAGGAGCTTACGCTCGGGCTCGTGGGACCCACCTGCGTGGGGACGCAGCTGGGGGCGCCGCCGGCCTAGCTCTCCGCTGCGGCCATCTCACCGTTCTCAGGCCCCGAGGTCCCCCTCGGCCCCGCGAGCCGCCTTCCCCAGGCCTTGGTTTCTGCGGACCACACGGAGCGGTGAGGAGCTCTCCGTGCGGGTCAGAGGGGTGTCCCTTGAGCCCACCCCCGTCTTGCGCGGCCCATCAGAACGGACCTCCTGTGCGCTCTGGGGCCCTGGGCCGCCCCCGACCTCTAAGCCCTCGTTCGGGGTGTGCGCAGCTCTTTCCCGTGGCTGCCCCGGGGGGACCAGGAGCCCCGCGCACCCCTCCAGCCGGCGGGAAAGGAGCCCGCGGTCCGGGGCCTGGGGGCCTCCGAGTGCCCTTGGCTGCTCTCGGACTCCTCCTGGCCGACCCTGGGGCAGGCGTGGAGCCGCGCGCGAGGCGTCCGGCCTGCGAGCCCTGGGCTGCCCGCGGGGCGGAACCCCCTCCCCAGGGCCTTCCAAAGCGCTCGGGGTCCCCGGCCGCGGCGCCTGCTCCCCCCAGCCTGCTGGCCCAGGCCCCGGGTTGGGGGACAGAGGAAAGGTGTGTACGGAGACGGAGCCCCCGGGTCGGGGCCGATGGGCGCGGTGGGCACGATGGGCGCGGTGGGCACGGCCGTCCCGGCGCGCAGCAAGTGTGGACGGCGGGCAGAGGCGCGGCCCGGCCCGCGGTGATGGATGGAGCCGCGCCGGCCTCGGGGAAGGCGATTTATGGGGCCAGGGCGCAGCGCTATCGATTTGGGCCGGCGAAGTGAGAGGAAATCAATATTTCAGATGAATTCTCGGCGAATATGAAGTCCCGCTCGGCAAACGGGACATTTGTTATAATAAGCAGGGTCGGATCGGGCGCGGCGCGCGGCTGAGATCTCTATTTAGCCGAAGAACGCCACGAGTGCGAGCTTCGCAGCTCAGCCTCGGGTCCCGGGGCCGAGGCTCCGCGACGACCCCGCGGGGCCCCGGATGGTTGATCGTTCTGGTGTGCTCTCGGGTGGGAGACGGAGCCGGCGATACCCTGCGTCCCCACCCCGGCCCCTCTAGAAGAGCGGGGCCACAGCCGTCCCGGCCGCCCTCTGCGGGCGCGGGACCGCTTTCGGGGCGCCGAGCAGAGACCTCGCGGCCCTTCCCGGGAGCGGCGGGGTCAGCAAGCCAGAGAACCGAGCGGAGCTGCCTGGCACCCGTTGCCCAGCCGCGCCCGGGCGCCGCGCGCCCTCCTTGACCACTCTCTGAGGCCGGAGCCAGGCTTCAGCCCCTCAGTCATTAGCCAGACCCGGGTACAATCGCGGACGTCTCCCCTGCCTCGCGATCAGGACAGTCTCCGAGACTGAGCGCTTAGTGCCCCATCGTCTACCAGCCCTGTACCGGCCGCTTCCGCTTGGTTCCGAGTCCATCTCCCCCGGCCCGCAGCCCGACCTTCCCCCGACCTTTCAGGCTCCGGTAGCAGTGGGTGCTCTTGGACTCGAAATTACCTTGCTGCACCAGACCCCTTTTCCTCTGTCGCTGCTAGAAATAAGACGATGTCACGGTCCTTTATGTTGGCTTGATTTTGTTTTCGCTACTTATTTTCATTCTAGAAGCACTCGTTAGAATAAATGGGGGTAAAAGAAGGAAAGCAAAAAAGGACACCGTTTGTTTTTACTTTATTTTTAATCAGCAACAGGCCCAGAAGATGAGAAGCCCATTGCCCACTAGCCTAGATACAAATTGTCCTTGGGTTTGGGGGAGAGAGCCGTCCACTCCAGGTAGGGCCAGGGCAAAGGTATTTTTCCGTTTAAGAAAGACGGGGGTGGGGGGGTGGGGGGGGGGACTTCTAAACCTTCCCCCAAACAAATAAAGAAATAAAGCTGCAAGGAAGGAAAACGAGCCTTTTCCTTTAGTTTAATTTAATGCTAATTAAACAGAAGAAAACTGCCTAAAACATAGCTCAAACGTTTTGAGGTTATCCCGTTTTATTTTTTTCCTAAATCCTCTCCGGAAAACCTTAGCCAGAGACCTCTATCTTTCTAATCAGTTCACCTAAGGCTGTTGCTTATATTTACAAATACATTCATAAGCTGACTCCTCCTGTTTTTATATGCCCATTTCTCTCAGGTTTTAGCTGCTTCCCTCTGCCTGGGACACTTCCTTTCTGAGTTCAGCTTTGCCTGGAAAGCTTCCCTTTAAGTTTTCTTTGGAACAGAACCCCGGGGGCGCAGGCAGCCACGGCTGCAGAGCTCTTCGAGGGAGCGAGGCCCAGCGCACCGTTTCCAAAAATCAGAGACGCCCCAGAAAAGTTTCCTGCACAGCCTTTGCTGACCTGGCAGCTGTAGCTCACCCTCGGCTCACTCTCCTCACTCTTGGCTGATCTTGCTTGATTTTTTTCTACAGCTTTATTCTGAAAGGATGTCCAGAGCACATAGGGAATTATTGCGATGTGCTCTGGTCAGCAATGGGCTGAACCGTTTTTGTAAAATCTACTGGGAATTTTGTAGCATCAGGGAACAAAGATCCTCTAAAGCAAAACCATTTTTAAAAAATGTTTAAAGATCAATGCCACATAAATATTAAAATGAAAATAATACTGTATTGGTGAGGAAAAGAGTTTACCAAACACAAGCAAGTTGTGATTTAAAATTATGTGCAATTAACTTGCCGGCAACCCTCTACCCCAGCTGCTGAAAATAGGTTAGTCAAGAGATAAAATGAGACTTACGATCCAGGAAGAACATGCCTCTAACTTCCTAGATCTGAGATGCAAAGCCCTATTCCTTCCTCAAGGTTTTCGAAAGGAGGAAAGGGGACCAAATGCATTTGGGAAGGTTCTAATTTTTTCCCAGGTTTCTTGCCTGGGTTGAAAACAAGATCTCCGGATGGAAAACAGTCTCTAGGAACATAAAGAAATATTGGGGTTCCTCAATTCATCTTTGTTTCAAGAGGGTCCATCCTCCGCCCTCCTCAATGCAAGTTAATTAGGAGATAATTTAGCTACCTTGTGAATTAGTTTTAAGATAAGTATCTTTTCAAGCTTTTGTCACTTTAATTGCTCCGCTGATTGATAAGAAGTAATTATTTCTAATTGACACTTTTTTGATGTCTATTGGAAGCATTTATTGGGGACCTTTTTGGAGTGGAAGAAAAGTTAATTAATTTTATCAGTCGATGCCTAAAAAGACTGTGCCTAATTTTGCTGAAGAGGACAAAGGAAGTGAAAGACACCACAACAAAAAAGTCAGTCTCACGAAATTTTAATGATTGCACCATTTTTATTCAAAGGATATGTCAAAACTTTCTATTTATGGCTCAAACCTTGGATTTTAACGGGGTACGTATTTAATGGGCATATTTTTTCCATGGGTAGCTTCACAATCCTTGTATATGCTGACTTCATTTTGGAGGTTACTCTGCTTTGTAATTAATTTTTGTGGAAAGTAAAATCAGTAGAACTTAAATGCTCAGAATACGTAGCATCATTTTCGTAAGAGATAATTGTAAGAAAGATTTACTAATCATCATCTCTGTTTTGTAATTATTGATAGAGTTGGGTATGAAGGTGAAACTTTACTTCGGTGGCATGCCTTTTCATACTTAAGCCTCAGAGTAAACAGTTTAATCATTCACATCCTCTGGAATATGTTACTCTGAAAGGGAAAGAAAGGAAAGAATCAAGAGAGGACACTGAGAGAAGGCAATGGGGGGAGGGGGAAGAGAGAGAGAGGGAGAAGGTGGCTGGAGAGAATAAAAATGAAGGAAGTTATCTCAGGAGTGAAGACAGCCAGGTGCACAGGACCTTTGCTGATGCGATATAAGAAAATGGAAAATCTGCTTCAAAACACATCCTTTTGAACAGGGGTCTCTACCGCATTCCCTAAGTTACCCCTAGACACCACTGGAAATTTCCCACTTTTCTGTGCATAAAAAGGAAGCCAGAAAATATGCACTGTGCTGGTGCGGGGTGAGGTGGGGGGAGCTTATAAAGAGATTTGAGTGTTGTTTATTTTTATTATTAAAGCTCCTGTGATCTTCACTTCTAGCTGTATACCCACAAGCTTTCCATAGATAGACTTGTGACTCACTGACATAGGAAAACGTTTCCACACAAATCCAAAGTGGAGACACATACTTACACATACTCGTGCACGGCTGAAATGAGAGAAACACAATCAGACAAGATGCACTCCTGTCAGGTTAATTTCAGCCAGGGCCTTTTTCAATCATTTATGTACAAAATCTTGTCTGCTTTTAATGATGTTTCTCCCAGATTACGTGGAGCTGCAAGAATGAGGAAACATTTTAAACGAAAAATAGAAATTTAAGACGTACAAACAGTAGATAATATCACATACCAATCTCACTATTAGTGAAACTGAAAAAATATATAAATAATGCAAAAAAAAATCAGCAAGGGAGAGTTTAGTAATGGAAAATTCCCCTGCAATTAAATGAAACAGTAATTTAGTAGAGATATGCCTGAGTGAATTAGCATTTATTAATTGGTTCTCTTAAAAACAATTTGTGTGTGTGTTTCGGGGGGGGTGTGTGGATATTTAAAGTATTTATTTTTCATAGGAAAAGTTCCTCAACTATGCCTATCAAAGTGTGTAGTGGTCCCTTTCTATTTTGTGAAAAATCCCCATGCCGTCACTGGTGAATTTCACCTGCACACAAAGAATGTGGGGTGAGGGAGATGAGGCCCTTTAAATCAGAAGAATGAAGCTGGTCCCCTCTTCTCTTGGGACATTTCCAAGTGTGAAACCAATGAGAAACACATTGGCAGGGGCTGTTATGCTCAGAAACATCCAGACCTGGTCCTGAGCAGACTCCCAGGTGACCCATCTCCCCTGGGGCAGCACTAACCCAAGCAGGCAGAGGAGGCTGCTCTGTGGCTGTGCCCCCTGCCCTCCCCAGCCTGCTCCAGCATCCTCGGCAGCTCAGGCAGGAACTGCAGTTTGTAATCTCAGTGAGGAGCTTGCTAGGGTTGACTGGTGCATGGATGTGTTTACTTTCTCTCGCCACAGTTGGTCTGTCTTCAGTTCTAAGCATTTTAAAGCTGCTCTATTTATCAGTCCAAGAGGTGCTGAGTTCTCAGTTGCGCTGAGAAAGCTTTGAGCTCTGTGGTTCGGAGTACACAGGAGCCAAAAGATAAAAGAAATGATTTCATGGAAGAAGAAGAAGAAGAAGAAGAGATGATTTTTAAAGGAGAGGACAAGAGAATGCAGCCCTATTCCAGACTGCAGTATGCTTTTGTTTTTGTTGAAACTTAGGGAACAGCTGAGTCACTGGTCCCCATCAGCCCCCACTCCCTTCAGAGATAGAACTTGGGGGTGTAAAACACCCCGTAAAAAGGGAAGAATGCACCCCACACTTGGAGCTCTTTGGGTGAGTGATTCTTTCTGGGTTTAGATGGGAACACTTCAGCCTGGGGTTCTTTTGAGAAGGGGCTAGAAGATGTTCTGCCAAGGAGGTCTGTGTAGTGACTGCTTTCTGCAGGGGTGCTAGATGTTTCTCTTTGGGGGAAGAAATAGAGAACAACAATCCAGGGGCCTCCTGGTTCCTGAAAGCTCCACCATCCCAGGCCAATCCCAGTTCATTCAGTCCATGATCAGTGTCTCAGGGATGGAATCTCTGGGTCAGGGCTGGGTAGAAGAAGGCATCCACTCTTCCTTATTTATCTGTGGTCATGACACTCTCTTAAGTGGATCTTTGAGGGTCCACTTAAGACTCTTAATTATTTCCTCAGGTCCAGAGTTAGGGCTGACAAGCCTATTGGGGTTTTTTGAAAGCCCCTCTAGATCTCACCCTTGGCCAGGTGGGGACACGATGAGCAATTGTCTCTTACATGGGCCATGGGCCAAAAAAATCTTTATGTTGGAAGCCTACTATTTTAAACCCACAATTCATGTCATTGAGCCTAGGCTTTACCTTGACTGGGGCTCTGTCCCCAGGAATGGGCCTGGCCAGAAACCAGCATCTCCTTACTAAGGCATGTCCAAGATATAGGGGAGGGAAGCTCAGGAGTTCCCCCAGGAGTAGGTGGGTCCTATTTCTGTGTCCATTCCTCAGGATCCCTCCCTCGCCCCCCCAGCTAGTCCTGAATGCCACAGAAGGTGTCCCATCTCACTAAGGCTCAGGACAGCCAGCCCATAGCTGCTTCAGCTCTGCGAGTGCCACTCTTATATTCAAAGAAAGAGAAGTAATACGCAAAGAGCTCAGCACGCCCTGGCACTTAGTGAGCCCTCAGTAAATGAGAGCTGTATTAGTATCTTCAGGCTATTATTGGTATGGTAACACTGGAGAGGGCACATCCTCCTCCAGTTTAATTCCCAGGACTCTGCCAGGTAGGTATTGTTATTGACATTTTTGCAGAAGAGAAGGGATGCTAAAAGATGCTGATCTGACTCCATTCCCCTTTTGCCCCCACACCCCCTTCCCAAAGTCCAGCTCATCTAAACTCCCTGTAGCTCATCCAAACTCATGCCTGCAGCTCCACCTGGAATTTTGGGCCTGGTCCCGTGGGGAGAAGATACAAGGGCCTATACTGATAGCAACAGTGATGGTGACAGGCAGAGCCTTCAGTCTACCAGCTTGTTCTCCTCATCAGTGTCCCTAATTCTTCTCCAGCTCAGTTAGGGGAGATCTCTTTTCAGTGCAGTTCTCAGTCTTCCCATCTGCCCAATGGGACAAGTGGCGCCTATCTGGATGTCCCTCCTGGAGGTCGCTGTGAGGAGGGAGGAAACGATCAGCCACTAGGAAAGGCAGAGAGAGGGGGCTTTCTTTAAACACATGCGCCCAGGGTTGCCATGTCTCCACCTACACCACAAAAGGGGACGGCAATACTCTGGCACCTCAATAAGTAGTAGGCCAGCAAGGAGCTTGGTCCCTTGGCCATCTCCAAACCGCACTTGGCCTCCCTCCATGGGTCCACTTTAGAGACTAATGAGTTAGTGGGTGTGATGGGAGTTTTAGAGCTCCTGGGAAGACCCAGCCGCGGAATCCGGGGACACCTCTGGTGCCCCGTCCACAGGCAGCCGGCACTGAGCACTGACGTGCCCCATCTCATTTCCCCAAGTTTAAGTTCATTCCCTCTGCTGCTTCCTCGGGGTCCCTCTCATCCAGGGGTTCAGAACCATATCTATCATCTGCTCCTTCAGAGCCGCCTCCGTGGTTCAACTTGTAATGTTAGCCGGTAAGCGTTTTAATTTTAATGTTTTTCACTCTTCGCTGCGAGAACAGCTGCCCAGCTCCTGAGTCGGTTGCATTTCTTGGGTAAAAACCCATCCATAGTTTAAGCAGAGAGATTGAGAGAGAAAAAAACCATTTCTTCCTCTCTCCCTTCTTTCAACTCTTTTCTTTCTGCTCCCGTATTCAGCCACGATGCCCAACAGTTTTCCTCTTGCACTTGCTCTCCTAAGTGGCCTCGGAGTGACCTGAGTAGTTAGTGCTAATTAGTCCACTGGGACATATTGTCCCTGTCAGACCCGCACAGCGGAGAGGTCGGGAGCTGGTAGGGTGACGCATCTAAGAAACAGCTTAATCTGCTGTCATCATGTGAACTTCATGTTTGCACACCCAGGGCCCTCTGTGTGTGTCGCATTTTTGATCCCTCCACTTCCCCAGGAGGACAGCAGAACTATTATTCCTAGAATAAACTCTGGGGCCAGGAAGTGTCAAGAGGGTGAGGGAGTTTGAAGTCACTGTGAAGCCAGGGCCATGTGGCAGGCTCCCCATCTCTCCAGGCAGCAGGAGGGGCTATGCCTTGGAAGCTTTGCCTGTCCTGACCTTGCTGTTTTCTTCCTGTGTGACCTTAGGCAACTCAGTTGTCTCGCTGGGCTTGGGTTTCCTCACGTGTATAAAATACAAAGATGTTGTGGGGCTTCTAGAAAGTACTGAAGGTAAAACCAGTATCCCCACCTGGCACATAGCAACTGCTGAAGAATTTTTTTTTTTTCTTGCTTCATACAGGGGTCACCAGGGAGGAGAGTCTCCAAAAATTCTCCAGGGCAGATTGCCCAAACATTACATTGTTTTAGTATTTCCTGTGAAACTCTCTGTGAGTAACTTGAAACCCAGCCTTGAAACGTTGTTCCTGTTAAAATTTAGGACAGATCTTTCACGTACTCCAGGTGGACAAATTAAGAGGTCTACTGCCCAGGGGTGTTGGATTAAATGAAAAGACCCTTGGGAAGCGCTGACTCAGACCCCCATGGCCATTATTAGCTGCGACCGCCGCTCTCTCTGGAAAACAATTCCTTATTTCATTTTACCAGAAAACCCAGTCATGGGGGAAACACTAGAATGGGCTCTCCATGGACTTTATGTTGGAATCCAGAACATTCTAGAGTTTTCATAGAATTTAGGGTCTTAGAGGAAAGATGAGTTGAAGGGGTGCGCGGCTATGCTGTGCGTAAGAGAGGACCCCGGGGAGATGTGTCTTCGTACTTGTTCTTAATTGACACAAAGTCATACATTTATCTTTAAAAAGTTAAAATTCACTAATCTCTCTTTCTCTCTCCCTCCCTCCACCCCACCCCCAGCTTATAGTTACCTGCTTTGTATAATAAGCATCCAACTTTGTCCTGACAGCAAACCCTGGTTGACATTTAAAATTAGCTGAGTGCCAAGGTCACTCATTCCAGCTCTGTTTGGTCTTCTCCTCTGACACTGAGATCGTTCTTGAGTGCTGTCAAAATGGAGTTTGGCGGGAATGGGGCAACCTCTTGACAAGTCCATGGGCAACTGGGTGTGATTTTGAGGTGGAAACAAGGGGGGCGTGGAATGAGGATGGGAGGGAGAATGTCAGGGCAGGAAAAGTACTGGAGTCAAGCTAGGAACCAACCGGAACCCAAGGGTCGGTGGTTTAATTCGATGTAACAAGCCCTGGTGGAGAGCCACCCGCCACGTGCAGGGCGCCAGGCCAGTGATGGTGGCATCTGCTGCCCTGGTAGTGAAGGTAAAAATGACAGGGGTGATTCTCACTCCAGTGGGCAGCTGGAGTCTTGTGATTCCCTGTCGAGGAGACAGACTCGCAGCACCAGGATGGGCAAATCATCAGACAAAACAATTCAGTGTTGGGACAATGACCAAAATTCAACAAGCCAGGTGGTAGGAACACGGGAAAGGTCATTTATCTCCAAGAGCCACCCCCAGCTCAACCACGTAGCTGCCGACAACAGATAAACCTCACTGGCCTTCCTGAGTCTGGTTGGTCCCTGGAGCACATGTCCCAGAGAGGCAGCACATGAGCCTGTGGAGGCTCAACCAGCTCCGTGGGGAGTCTACACTGAGGCTCTGGAGTCCGGGTGACTGGCTGGCTCATGGCAAAATGTTGCCCTTCTGCTAAATCAAAATGTTTGCCAGATACTTCTGATGCACATCCCCCACACCTTGAGAGATGTGCAGGCTTTATAGGATTTCCCTTCTAGGCCCCCCATCCCGTTGACAGTGTGACAAGGAGTAGGTCCTTCCTGTCCCCATATTCGGTGATGATAAAACAGTGCCCCACACCAGGGAGGTCTCCGTGCCTCCCAAGCTTTCCATCTCTTGCTGGCCACAGAGCTGCCCGACAGGTGCCCCTAACTGTGACAGGCCAGCCTGGACCTTGGGGCTCATCCTTTTGCAGGTGAGACCTGCTCTCGACGGCCCTGCTGGCAGTGACACCGGGGCTGTCCTTGATTGCCTTCTCACAGCTGCACTCCTGGCTGGCTGGGTCCTGTTGGCTGGAAGGTCTCCATCTCCCTGGGAGATCTGAGGCCAGGAGCACATCGTGCCTTTGCACACACTGCTCTCTGTCCCCACCTCCCTGGAAGTCACTGTCTGTACCACGGCATGGACACAATTGTGCACAGCTTTCTATTGTTTGCAGACGTGTGTGTGTGTGTGTGTGTGTGTGTGTGTGTGTGTGTGTGTTCGCCAATCTGCCCCATGTGGATGGCGCCCACCTTGAGGCCAAGGAGCCTGTCTCTCTCCTCGCTTGAGGGTGGAAGAGAGCGCCTATGGATCTGGCCTTGGGGATTTTGAGTCTCCCTTTGACCACTCACACCTGCAGAAAAGTAGACTTGAGGTTCCTGCCTCGGCAGGCTCCTGGGAGGACTGGCTGACCTCAGGCCTGTGAAAGACTTAGCCAAGGGGTCCATGCTTTCCAGTTATCCTCTGCCAGCCCAGCTCCAATGCCACCCACCCCTAAAGCCTTCCCTCCTCTCCGCCCCCTCCCCCCCCAGGGCCCCTAGCACTTTACTTTTCTGGCATGTTTTATAGTCTGCTTTGGAAAGGAATCTTTCTCTCTGTGGCTCATGCCTTCAAGATTTGACACACCTGAACACCTGTGAGTGTGTAGCCCTCACACATCACAGGAGCTTCACAGGATTTTGTTACATCAGATAATGTACCCTAGACCCCAGAGAAGGGATTCCCAGGTGAGACCCTGTGGCCACATTTTACGGACGAGGAAAGGAAACTCACGGGGCTGAGCCTTGCCCCAGACCCCAGTGGCTTAGTGGCACAGCAGAGCCTTCGTACTTCTAACCAGTGCTCTGTCCGTGACCCCAGGGCTGCCTTCCGTGTGTGCCGGGGTGGAGTGAGGACTGACTCGGGTCCAGGGAGTGCTAGCTATGGCCTGTTCTAAGTGAGCACTGACCCAGGGGACTGGGAAGAGGGGCTCCCACACCTGCTGGCAGGGACCACTGAAGCCCAGAGACACCAACACACAGACACACAAATGCACACACCCACATGTATGCGCACATGTACACAACACACACACATACACGCAAATGTACAGTGCTGCACACGTATGCCCTCACACATACCCCCAACTGGGGTTGGGACTCGGGGGAGGCACAAAGGTATCCAGAGGGTAAAGTTGAAGGGAGAGCTTGCTCTCAGGTGCACGAAAGGGCAAGGCTGGCCCTGAGAGTGAGCGCCTACTTAAAGTTTCTCCCCTGGGTGCCTGGCTGTCCTGCCCTAGTCCCCTGTATATGATACACACACTCACACAGCCAGTTATACACGTGGGCGACATATGCTCACACACATGCTCATAGGAAGCCCTTGCTCTGAGAGACCCCAAGAAATATAGTCAGGAAAATACAGTTGCCATTGCTGAATCCCTGCTGAGTCCACACTTGCTGAGAAGCACCGATAATAGACAAGGTAGGGAAAGTGAGGTCCAGGATATCCAGGGACTCTGCTCTGTGTTGTGGGTCAACTCTGGGCATTTTAGGCATGAGGTCACAGACCTGTGACCACCACGTTCTTGCCACCTATGGTTTGAGATCTGAGCAAAGGAACTCCGGTGTCCAGCCATGCCCTCCTGCCCAGACCCCCACTTAAGTGACAGGACATAGGTGGTCGTGGCGACCCTGCAGAGACCTTGTTTTCAAATAAGACCAAATGACAATCATTTGCATAGACTATTTGGGTCAGTGTCAGAGCCACTAGCAACCCTCTGTCTCTGGGATTCACGGTGGCTCTTCCCAGATGAGGACAGAGCTACTGAGCAAGTGGGCAAGAGCAGCAAGACTGGCTTATTCTAGAGATCTGGCCTCTTGGTCCCCTGAGGATGGCAACACTGGTGGCTGAGCGCTGTCACCGGTGGGCTCCGGCCTCTGCTCAGACCATGAGAATATCCTGTCTAATCTTCTGCCGCTGCTCCAAACTCCCTGGCAGCTCTGTCCCCTGAGCCACTCGGCCCTCACCCTGCAGCCCTATGAACACACGTGCCCCTGTTCACTAAAACGTGCAGGGCCACCGTGAGTATGTGCCGCAATCTCACGGATACACAGGCCCGCTGCAGCACCTGTGTGAACTGATTGTTACAAACAATATGGCGTCATCATGAATGCTTTGTACATTTCGTCAACAAATATTTGTATAACCTTCATAAATCAGTGATTCTCAAACAATGTTTCCCTGCAGAGCAGGCAAACGTGCTCCTTGATATAATGAAACTGAGCCTCAGTGGCAGGAGAAAGCGCATTTGTGGACAAACCACCTTTGAGTTCAAGGGGTAATTTTTTTTTCTATTTAATGGCCGTGACGTCGTGCATGCTTTAGGATCCGGGATCGAGTTAGCAGAGCACTATACTTTTTGCTATGCGGAGCTCGCCGTGCACTCACGCTCTTGGTGGAAGTGCATGTGGCATTTCCAGGTGCCCTGTCTCCTGACAAGTGTCAGAACAGCTAGTGTTGATGTGAGGCTGGAGTTGCCGGATGTCTGCTTGGTGGGTGCAGCACCCCGATTCTGTGAAATGATAAGATGTGCATGCCTGGGTGGGTAGGCGTCTGAGCATTTCCAACACAGAGGATTTGCGCTGCTGCCTTCGAGGAAGGAGACCTGTAGGAGCACCTGGATAGCTCAGTCAGTTGAGCGTCTGACTTTGGCTCAGGCCATGATCTCATGGTTCATGAGTTCGAGCCCCGTGTCTTGTTTCTTGTCAGTGCAGAGCCCACTTAGGACCCTCTGTTCCCCCCTCTCTCTGCCCCTCCCCACCTCTCACACACTCTGTCTCTCTCAAAAATAAACAAACATGGAAAGAAAGAAAGAAAGAAAGAAAGAAAGAAAGAAAGAAAGAAAGAAAGAAAGAAAGAAAGAAGAGAGAGAGAGAGAGAGAGAGAGAGAGAGAGAGAGAGGAGGGAGGGAGGGAGGGAGGGAGGGAGGGAGGAAAGAAAGAAAGAAGCCATGTCCCTGGGCCCTCACCTCTCACTTTCACTTTCTCAGCGAGCCCCCTGCTCTCCAGGCATGTGGTATTTGGCGCACATGTGCCGGTCATGTAAGGGACCCAGTGGCTTTGCGACAGAGTAAGGACACTTGGCCACCTAGCTTAGTCACATTGCCCCTCTGCCTCCCTCTCTGCTGCCCTGGAGCATTCCTAGGGCCATGCTGCTCTCTTGAGGTTTCCTTAGAAGATCCCATCACCCCAACACCTTCATCCCAGCCCGCTGTCCGTCAGCTCAGGCTGTTACCATACAATGCCATGCACGGGGTGCTTAAACAACAGAGATTTCTTTCCCACGGTTCTGGAAGCTGAGAGGCTGAGATCAGAGTTCCAGCATGGTGGAGTCTGGTGAGGCCGCTTCTCCTGGCTTGCAGACTGGGACTTCACCCTGTGTCCTCACATGGCCTTTACCTGGTGCACGTGTCTGGGGAGAGAGAGAGCTGGTGTCTCTTCTCCTAAGACTAATCATTATTATAAGCTCTAATTATAAGCACTGACCCCATCATAAGGGTCCACCCACATGACCTCATCTAACCCTATTTGTCTCCGGAAGGCCCCACCTCCAAATACCATCACACTTGGGCTTCAACATGTGAATTTGGTGGGCGGGTGGGGGGGCTCGAGGGGAGGACACAAGCATGTGGCCCATGACACCAGCCATAGAGCTCACCATTGGTCCACTACTCTCTAGAGATGCTTCCATTCCCAACCATCTACCGTCCTGAGACTGTCTCCTCTCCTCCT
This sequence comes from Proteles cristata cristata, assembly GCA_017311185.1. NCBI lineage: Eukaryota > Metazoa > Chordata > Mammalia > Carnivora > Hyaenidae > Proteles > Proteles cristata. The sequence continues at coordinate 246,123 of JAESUZ010000321.1, forward strand.
GGCCTATTTCTCTCCTAGTGGGTGCCCAGCCTGGCCCCTGGTCCTCAATCACCAGAGGGTTTACTCTGACTCCTAAAGAAGCATCCAGGGTCCCTCTGCTCTCTGCCTCTGACTCCCCGCATACCTGTGCTTGCCTGGCAGTGCCCTGTGCAGGTCCCTGACTGCACACTCCCCTCCCCGCCACCCGCCCTGTGCTTAGCTACTCCGGGATCCGATGACACTCCCTCACCCTCTCACCCAATCATGCACCCCCTGGCCACATAAGCTTTGAGCTTGAACTCCATACTGTTTCAAAGGACATTTGTACTCTGTCTTTCGGTTTAATGAATAAACATGCATGGAACCCTTCAGTGGGTTCTGGGCTTTGGGGAAGCAGAACTCAGGAGACCCGGCTGCTGCCTTCATGCTGCCATTCTAGAGAGAATGGAAACAAATGGGACGTCTAGCCACAAGTCAAGAGAGAAAGGGAGAGCTTCAGTCCAGATAGACACACACTGCTGAGCTAGTGGGAGAGGGAGGTATGCGGCGCTATGATCGGGGGCAGGGGTGGGAGCTGACCGGAGGCAGGAGCAGGACTCTAGCAGAGGACTCGGAGGAACCAGCGGGAGCAGAGATGTGGAGGCCTAGGAGTGTGGGCAGCCCACAGAGACCAGAGTCAGCTCTGGGCAAAGGGCACAACAACGGAATGTCAGCTGGGATTTATAGGGGGCTTTGGCCAGAAAGGCCAAGCTGAGGCATTGTTGACAGGAGCCCTGCTGTCAGGGTCAGGAGGCCTGGGCCAAGTGCCCTCAATGTACATGTGCAGGAGTGTTGTTCTCGCTGTGCATGAAAACCTCCATCCTCTCCTGGCTTGATTTCGCACTTCCCTTGTCGTTGGTTTTCATACTCCTTTAAGCTCTCTTGCCAGCGCCGCATACCTATTTTATCCTCTTTGAGCTTGTGGTATTTTTATTAAGGGGAACAGCTTGGCAATAATCTGTGATAGCTAGATGATTCACATTATCAAAATGTTCAGATTTCTCTCCTTTCCCAGCCCCGTTCCAGAGAATCTTAGCCTGGTGATTTTCCAAAATAATCTTGGAGTCCTGTTTGCACTTCCTTTTAATCCAATCATTAACAGGCATTTGTGGGCAAACCGCTGGTGTAGGATTTGAGAACATTCTATCCCACCTCCCTGATGCTGTTTCCCACTACTTCCATATGCAAACCCATGTTCCAGCCAACTAGTCTTTGTTTCCAAAACACACCGTGTGCAGTACCCCCTCTGCGCCATTGCCCATGCAATGGTAGCTGCCTAGAACATCACCCCTACTCCTACCCTTTTGACAAAGCTCTGCCCACATTCCACTTCCTTAACAAAACCCTTTCTGTTCCCCTCAGCTTTAGTGACCATCTGGTCTCCCCACCGCACTCACCTCTGAGCTTGGCAAGAGTGAGAACTCTTCATTCTCTCTATATCCCCAGCACCTGGACATAAAATCCTATATCAAATGAGGGCTCCAAAAATGCCCATGATGGTAGGGTTTTTTTTTTTTTTTAAGCTTATTTATATACTTAGAGAAAAAGAAAGAGTGGGGGAGGGACAGAGAGGGAGAGAGAGAATCCCAAGCAGGCTTCAAGCAGTCAGCATGGAGTCCAACACAGGGCTCGATCTCACAAACCGTGAGATCATGACCTGAGCTGAAATCAAGAGTCAGATGCTTAACCCAATGAGACCCCCAGACCCCCCGATAATGGTAATTTTGACATAATTCTCCAATAGCCTGTTTTTGTTTTGAAGTTGACCTAACTTGTACATTTGAGCTTTGTGTATAAAGTTTTCCCAACGTGAAGCACACTTGTCCCTTTCACATGATATTGCTGTGATCACTCTTCTATTTTCCTTATAATAAGGGGTACTATGGGACTAGAGGGCAGGGAATGCAGCTATTTTGGAAACCTGATGCAGCCACCAAGGCCTGAGCTGCCCTACTGGGACACCTCCCGGGCCTGAGGCACCTTGCTGGCCCAGGTCCAGATGGGTGTGTTGAGGCTGGGCAGCAGTGACCATTGGAAGTAGCAAGTACTGGCAGGCCTGGGAAAGATTGACCCAACAGGGGTCCTTCCTCGTGGATGTTGGCCACCAACTTGGCAGGGCGGATGGCCAGATTTGGGGCCATCTGTAAGGACCGATGTTACAAGATTCTGTAGGCTGTGAATTAAATGCCCCAAACTCCTCTGGCACATAGGAGATATATGCTAGATGCTTAATAAATATTAAGTGAAATAACCATTTTTAAAAATTTGCTTTTTACCAGTGTTTCTCAAGCCCGGTCTTCCAGCATCAGAGGCTCCTGGAGCTCTATTAACAGATGTAGGGTCCTAGAGTCTGTACCCAACACAAGTGCCCAGTGATTCCGCTGTGGATCAGCTTTTGAGAACCACAGATCCCAGTTGGCCCATCAAGGCCCAGCCAGAGGTCTTTCACATGTAGAGACAGTCGTGCTAGCCTGCTGGGAAGACAGCCCTTCTTCCCATACAGTAGCCCTGACTCTCCGAGCTTTCCCATCTGGCTGTGGGCAAGAGTGGATCAGGCTGTCATGCAGTCTCAAGTCTGCGCTTAACTGGCTGCGCACAAGCCCGTTAACCTTCTAAGTCAGCGTCTTCATCTAGAAAATAGTCTCAACGTGCTAGCCCCACCTCTCTCACAGAGTTATGGAAACCCATCCCTGATAAAACCAAGGCCCAGTTGATATTTATTAAATTTAATTACCTTTAAGAATCACTTACTTGCCAACACTTTGAAAGGGCTCTACAAATGTTAGGTGAGTCCATAAACCAACCCTTAAAGTCAATCCAGAAAGTTCTTGAAAGAGGGAGAAGCCTGGATGTCCTGTTTGACTAGGGTGGGGAGAACCCAGTCTGGCTGGGTAAGAGTGATTGACACCTACGTGGAGGCTTTGCTATGCTGATGTGTTGACATTAAAGAAGTTGCCACATGATAGAAGGATCAGGAATGGAGACCAAGACGGTGGCTCCGTAGGAACGAGAGCAATGTCAGGAGGAGCAGGAGCATGCAGAGAGGGTTAAATGTTGGAAAGTGCTCTCTGCCTGGCTGAGCCTGCCTCATGCTGCAAAGTCACTTGGAGAAATAGCCAAACATCCCAGGAGAGTAGAGTAGTCCAAGGACGTGCCCCTAAGCCTGCTGGGTCCAGTTCAGAGCCAGAATCCTGTTGATCTGTGCATTTGTTTGCTGGGGCTGCCATAACAAAGTACCACAAACTGGGGGGCCGAAATAACAGAAAGTTGTTGTCTCACAGCTCCGGAGGCCAGAAGTCTGAGATCAAGATGCTGGCAGAATTGGGGTTCCTTCTGAAGGCTGGGGTGGGGGTGGGGCCGGGGCAGGGAGGGAGTCTGTTTTCCATGCCCCTCCCCTAGCCCCCATGGGCTTGCTGGCCATCTTTGCTGTTCTTTGGCTTGTGGCAACATAACTTCAGTCTTCACATGGCATTCTCCCTGTGTCATCTCTGTGTGTCCAAATGTCCCTTTCCTTAAGGACACAGTCATATTGTATTAGAATCCACCCTAATGACCTCATGTTGATCATTTGTAAGGACCTTATTTCCAAATAAGGTCACATTCTGCAGTACTGGGGGTTAGGACTTAAACATACTTGTTTTGAGGGGACACAATTCAACACATAACAATCTGAGTGTTGCAGGTTGTTGATCTGGGTCACCCCCCACCCTGCCCTGAATGGACCCTTAGCTGCTTTAGGTCCAAGTGACACCAGATGTAGAAGCATCTGTTGGGATGGACAGAAGAGGAGGAGAACCCAATATGGGCTCCCTAGAGCTTTTCTTGTGGTGCCCACCCCAACGCTCCCACAAGAGGAAGGGACTCTGCTTCGCAAACCCGGAACCCACAGACAAGAACCTCGAGTCTGGGTTCACCACATAAGCAAATAAAAATGACAAATGAATAAGCCGGTAAGAGGAGCATAAATGTTTTTCAAGGTGTGTTGAGGTTCAGAACACATACTGCCCAACTTTCTGCCTCCTCTGTCTGCCAAGCTGGCCCCAGCAAAGGTGGTGCCTTGGTCTAAAGTGGCCTCCTTGAAGGTGAGATCAACAGGGATTTAGGTCAGAAAAGGTGAGTCTTGGCTGTGCCATGAAATGAGTCTGTGACATTAGATGGGTCGCCTCCCCTTCCTGGCCAAGAACACTCTAGAAGGACCCACAACTCTGGAACTAACTAGGATACTGCCCGTGGCCACCTCCATAGTCAGTCAGCCAGAGCATCTCTCTCTACCATCATGCAGGTCACGTGGCAGCCTAGGGGGCCCACTGGGTGCCACTTTCCCTCATCTTCCTACAGGTAGCCTCAGGGCCACCCACTAGTAGCTTCCTGTGTGGAAAAGTTGCCCAACATCCCGCCACAGAGCTCTCTGTGCACACCCTCCTGGGGGTGTCTGACCTCCCAGGCCTGAGGGCATTCTCGGAGTGGCAGCTGCTGGGAGGACAGTAAAGATGGTTGCTGCCTCCAGACCAGATGAGGAAACTGAGGCACAGATAGGCAACATCCCAGAGTGGGTGGAACTGAGGTCTCGGCACCCCTGTTCCCTCCCCTGAAACGATAACCTGCAGGCTGAGTCTACCTCTGTCTGTCCCCTCCTGGTTCCTTATGCAGCCGTGAGTGTGGCTTCTAGAGTGTGTAATTCACTTCGCTACGGTGCCAGGGTCTGGGGACCCAGCTGCCGTCAGGTGTGGAAAACACAGATACGCAGTTTTGTCACAGATTTTGCTCGGTGTGTCGGGCTCAAAAAAGCGGTTCCTCTTCATTTGTTCTTACCTGCCTCTCTCCTCAGGATGGCCAGGCCCCCCTTCTTCCCCTTCCCACTGCAGCCCCGAGGACTCTGCACACACACACACACACACACACACACACACACACACACACCCCACACATACACACCCCTTCCAACTGCCTCAAGTTCAGACCAAAGCTCACCCTCTCCAGCCACCTCCTTGCTGAGCTTGTCAGCCACCTCTTACCTTAATAAAGATCTCAGAGGCATAGAATCCCAGTTAGAGAGAATCTCCGAGGTCATTTAGTTCAACCCTCCAGGTGAGGCAAGATTCCCTGCTTCTCCTCTTCACGTGATCTCACTTCTATTCAAGATGTCTTTCATACCTCTGGCCTCTCAGTCACTGCAGTTACCCCACCTGCCAGCCGCTGCTTCCTTCGCTCTCTCCTTCTGCCTCTCCCTCTCCCCGTCACATCCTCCCTTCCCCGCCAGGGGTCCTTCTAGCTACCTCTCTTCTTCCTCCCCTTCCCACCTCTGGGTGATTTTTAAGTCAATGTCTACAACACCCACATTTATAACATTATAACTTTGAGCTATAGAATCTGGCAGAACGGTACATAACATATGTCATCAGGATACAAATTACTGATGATTCATCCTCATCTCCACCACACACACACACACACACACATACACACACATGCACGCACATGTGCACACCCCCCACCAAAGGTATTCCACAGGCTTGTCAAAAGAATTGAAGGAGATGGTGCATGTGAACGGATTTTAAAATTTTAAGGGTCTATAATGTGTCAGGGATTATTAACTTGCAAGTTTCTCAAGGGCAAGAACTGTGTCTTCTACGCAGAAACCGTCTGCCCCCACACACCCAGCCTGGAATATTATTAGATGTAGACGGCATACTCGTTGAATTAAAATCTAATGAACTGAAACTTGCTTTAATATAGACCCATATTTTAAAAAACAGCATTAACATCCACAGGCCTCTGACCCCAGGGAGGGTGGTGGAAAGGTGTGGCACAGTGATTTCTGTGGCTGCTGGGCTTCTAAGGACGTGTCCAGGGTATGCTGGCACTGTTGCTTCACAGGTCTCCCTCCCCCCGAGATGCAGAGGCCCGGACCCTTTCTCCTGCAGCCCCTGGTGCATCATGTCCGGAGTCTGGAAGCATCTAAGCTCAGTGGGAAGGAGCCGAGAGGAATGACCTCTAGTCAACCTCCAGCCAGCACTACGAAGGTCCACTTCAGCCTCTGACCAGAAGTTCATGTTCAAGCAGTTAATTAATGCTTTCAATAAACATGCATTGACCATCTACTGAGTGGATATTAACTCTGGGCAATCACCAAAGGAACTTTTTAAAATACAGGTTTAGGGACACCATGGCAAGAAAGTCCGGTTGAACTGACTGGAGGTAGAGAGTTTCCAGTGATTCCAGCAGGCAGCCAGGGGGAGCATGGCTGTCCCTCTTCAAGGCAAGCTTGTATGACCAGATAGGACACTGTACCTGCCCTCAAGTTGCCAGGCATCTAGGGGGCAGACAGAGCATTAATCCTGAGAGAGGCCTAAATAAGATTCAGAAAGAGGGCCATGGACAGGGGCAATCAGGGATGGGGGTAGGTAGGGAATAGTGGAGGTCTCTGACAGCTGGTCCAGGAAGGCTTCTGTCTGGGGAACGTGAATGCAACATGAATCCACCCCAAAGCCACATCCTCAGAGAGGAGTTTTCACCTCTTCAGGGAGAAGAGGGAGTGTGCCTCTAGTTGGAGAACCAAGGAAGAAGGAGAAATGGCACCCAACCTTACTCACAGGGAGAACATGGCTCATCTACTGTTCAGCCTACTGATGTATAGATCTGAGAAAGCTTACAGAGGCCTCCAGAAATCTCTGAGACAGCCCCAGTGAGGAACCTAGCCAGGGAGCCCTCGGTTTGGCGACCCTTCAGGACTCAGAAGAGCCCATGTTTCTCCCACTTACCTCCAGCTCCCTGGCCCCTGAGTTCCAGGCATCCAGACTGGACTCAGGACAGGGTAGGGCCTCACATCAAGTGGGACTTCTCTTAGGAAGCGTAAGGGTCTACTGACATTTACAGCAGCTCCATCCTTGGAAACCCATGCACTAGGGCCCTTCCTGGGAGGGAGGTGACAGGGTTAATCTAAGGGCTGGGGGAGGCGGAGAAAGGCCTTGAAACACACGGTGAAGCCAACCAGATTAATAGAGGAAGAGAGAGGGGGGTAGACCATTAGGAAGACAAAGAGAAAATCATGCTGGAGCAATAGAAAGGGAAATCTAATATCAACTAGGGAAAAATAAATGGAGATTAGGGCAAACAAATTAGCTTTAATGGGTTCAATGCTAATACAAGAATAACAGCCGAGCTGTGAATGCCTTTGAGGGGAAGATGGGATAAAGAACCTGAGCAGTCATGCAGGCAATAAAGATGATGCAGGGAGGGGGTTGGCCAAAGGAGCGCAGAGGCAGAAAGAAGGGAACACTTGAGGTGAATGGGTAGGGGGGAGGCAGCGGGAGGCCTCTGTCATCTTTGATGGGACCCAGGGACTGGGGCAGAGAAAGGGCTGGGAGGAAATGAGAATGGGAGGCACAGGGGCAGCCAGCAAGGGCTGGAAATAAAGGAAAGGAAGTCAATCAAAAGAGAGGGCAGAAGGATCAAACCCAAAGCAGGAAAGACTGGGCAGAAAGGCAATGGCGATGCATGGAACAGAGTGCAGGATTAACATGGAAGAGTACAGGGAAATAGAACCAAATTAGGTTAGGGGCGCCTGGGTAGCTCCGGCGGTTACACGTCCAACTCTTGGTTTCGGCTCAGGTCACGATCTCACGGTTTCGTGGGTTTGAGCCCCACATAGGGCTCTGTACTTGCAGCGTGGAACCTACTTGGGATTCTGCCTCTCTCCCTCTCCCTCCTCTCTCTCTCCCCCTCCCTCACTCATGCTGTCTCTGTCTGTCTCGAAATAAATAAACTTTAAACATTTTTTTTAAAAAAGAACAAAATTTAGGATTAAAGAAAATCACAAAAAAGGAAAGATTGGGGGCCTCAACAAAATGTAAAGCTGGGGAGGGTCCCAAAGTGGGATTTAGAATGTACCCCTGTTTGGTAGGTGTTATGAAGGCACTATGGCTCTTAGAGAAGGGACAGATCTGTTCGGGAATCACCCCGTGCTGCCAGAGGCGGTGCCAGGGGTGGGCGGGCCGAGTGGTGCCTGGGAGCCCTATGCCTGAGTCTCAGTTCTGCCCCTTTGTAATGATGCAGCCTTGGGCAAGTTCCACAGGGCCTCTGCTCCTCATCTCCTCATCTCCTCATCTGTAGAATGGATGAGGTAGGTGCTACCTCATCTGTAGAATGGATGATGGTAGGTGCTACCTACCTCAAAGGGCTGTCATGAGAACTCATGAAAAGGTGCCCGTAGAGTGTCCACCCTGGCTCTAAAGTAGGTACCTCCTGCCCGGCCGGCTCTCATTGTTATTCCTAAGCATCCAGTAACGGGAGAAGGAGGTAGAATCCTGAAAATAGCCCTTGCTTCCTTCCTCCTTTCCCTCTTTCCTCTTCTTTAAGTCCAACATTGACAAGATATCTGCCAAATTTGGTTCTTTCCCAGCTAGAGACTAATCCGAAAGAAACTTCTTTCCCCACCCTTTGTCTCCCTCCTCTGCCCCTCCCAGCCCTCTCTCCCTGTTGAGAATGAAAGAATAGTGCTAAGCCCTCTGGGCTGATCTAAGGCAGAACTTCTAAGGGAGCCAAACTTCTGATCCTATTGTTCCCTATGGGGCCTCCGGAGAATTCGCTAGAACTTCGGGCTGAAAGAAGAAGGGAGCTGGAGCTTGTCCTCATGGCCTCCCAACCTGGACTCCTCTTGGGCTTCATTCAAGTGTGTGGAGGTCCCACAAGACAGACAGAGCCCATCAGACCAGAAGAATAAATCAACACGGAAAAGCCCAGGAATCTATGAATAACCATCTCAACAGGGGTTCCAGGAATGGGGAAGTCAGAGCTGGGATTATTTCCTGTCCCTTAGTGTGTTTCAGAACCTTCCAAGAGCAAGATAATGACCAGGCCAGAATAGGCTTCTTCCCTTTCCTTCCCCTAGGAGCAGTGGCTTCTCCCAGCAGTTACCACCTCAGGGTTACCTCAGTTTTTCTTTCTGTTCTGCTTACAGCCCTCCAGCAGCCAGATAAGCAAGCTCCTATATTGAAGCATCTCAGTGGAAATACCTAGGGACAGGTCTCTGTGTTCTGACTGGTCACTCACTGCTGATTCTACTTAATGTGAGAGAGGTCTGAGGAAACTGGATTTCAGGACTGGCTCGGTCGTACCCTTGGCCTTGAACACAAAGCACAGTGCTGAGCTTCTTGGCACTGAGACCTGGGACACCACTTTCTTTTTTAACTGGATCCTGTTAGACATAAAAGGGTGGCACTGCCCAGCAGCCCTGAGTCACAAACTTCTCCTCAAGCGTGCCTCTGATTCTGGGACGTCCGGGTCCCAGGAGGGGTAGCTGTTGACACTACACAGCAGTCCTCCCTAGCCCGAGCTGTCTCTTGTGGCTCCTTCCCTCGATGCACACTAAAGATCACCCCCCGCCCCCGCCCCGCCGCCCAGAGCCGTAAACCCCATGAGGGCCAAACTGTGTAGGTCACCTCGAATCTTTCTCCATGGGTCCTCTGAGGGAGGGTTAGAAGGAAAAGCCTTTTCCCTGGGGAATTTGCAGGCCCGCCTTGGTGACAGTCTCCTTGTGGGAGTGAAATGACACAGTAGCCGTCATCTCACAGGGAGCCCCGGCAGAACCAAACCGGCCATGCACGAGCCACAGCAAGTGCTCATGCTGACGTCAACGGCTTGATGTAAAGGAAGGCCTCTGCGCTCACCCCGTGGCTCCTGCAGGAAGGCACACTTCTTTTTTCCTGGACTGTGATATTTGGACCCCTTTTAAAATAGCTCATGTCTAAGAGAATATGACTCTGGACGACAGAATTCTGCTTAGGGCAGAGAATGTGTGGGCTTCACTTTGCTTGTTTGGGGCCTGTTTACTTTCCTTCCTCCCTTTCTCTCTCTGCTGTTCCCTCCTGTCCTTCCTTCCGTCCCTCTCTCCCTTCCTTTTTTCCTTCCTCCCCTCCTTCCCACTCTTTCCTTTGTTCCTTCTTTCCCTCCTTTCCTTCCTTTCTTCCAGTAATTAACCAGTATTTATTGAGTGACTACTGTGTACCAAGCATTATAGTAGATAGGGCTTCAGAGAGGTAAAAAAAGCATCATCCCTCAAGAGGCAAAGTCTATGTAGCAGGACACAGCCAGCATAAATAGACACATATTCTGCCTCATGTAGTGGTAGAGACTATGCCCCTGCACGTTTATTTACTTATTTATTTATTTTAATGTTTTATTTATTTCTAGGAGACAGAGAGAGACAGCGTGAGCCAGGGAGGGTCAGAGAGAGAGGGAGTCACAGACTGAAATAGGCTCCAGGCTCTGAGCTGGCAGTCAGCACAGAGCCCAACACGGGGCTCGAACCCACGAACTGTGAGATCATGACCTAAGCGAAAGTCGGACACTTAACCAACTAAGCCACCCAGGCACCCCATGCCCTGGCATGTTTAAAAAGAAGGACCAGAGACAGCAGGCAGGAAAGGCAGGGGACACTTCCTGCAGGAGGGAGCTTCCTGAAGCGACTCAGGTATGAGTACAAATCAATCAGGAGGCGATTAGGAAAGGCCACTCCAGCCATGGAGGACAGCATAAACAAGGACGCAGGGGAGGATATGGATGCTATGAAAGAACAGCACGCAATTCTGTGCTGCTGGATCATCAGAAATAAGGCTCAGAGCGGTGGGAATAGAGGCTGGTGAGGAGAGGTAAGCCAGGGTTGGCTCATATAGACCTTGTCCTTCAGATTTAATAGCTTAGACCTCACCACACCCACACGGGAGGCGGTGCCACGTCCCAGCGGGCTTCCTCAGTGCAGCAGGTACACGGTCAGACTCGGGTTTTAGATGTGTTGCTCCCCACAGAAGGTCATGTATGCACACTGAGTGCAAAGACCAGTGAGTGCAGGTGACTAGTGAACCCCTACCTTTGTCCCAGGTGATACATCACTTAGAGAGGTTTTCTTTGGTCACCTGGAACTAATTCTATGTCTCACCCTCTGCTCCCTATTGTTTAATATTGTATACTCTATTGTGTCCTTCTTAGCACTATCCCAGCAAGAATTACACATTATTTGTGTGTTTACTTTTTAAATATCTACCTGTTTCTAGACTAGCAGCACCATGAGGTCAGGCATCAACTCTATATAATCAGTTCCAGTGAACTACCTGGCATGCATAGGTGCTCAATAAATATACGTCGAATGGATAAATGAATATATGATGTGTGAATGCTGGCGATGGCTAGGAAGGTACTGGTTAGGTAAAATTTAGGAGGTAAAAAATTTAGGAGGTAGAAAAGCCTATATATGTTATAGAATAAATGAGAGAAGAGAGACTAGTAAAGAGACACAAAAGCAGGTCTGAAGATATAGGAGACCAGGAGACAGCATTGTCACAGAAATCTCTTGAAGGAGGAGAACCTAGCGCCTGCACCACCCCCCATCCATCCAGTACTGAACTTGAGCACACGCCATACTGGAGGCACACAGTGAGGTGACCACTGAATAGCAAGGAAGGAAATGAAAGAAATAGGAATAGCAAATAGGACTACTTCTCGAGAAATCTGGTTGAAAACAGTAGTCAGAAAACATTTTGTAGTCAAAGGGAGAATACTGGGGGGAGAAGGGAGGGGTGGGGGAATGGTCATAGAAGAATGTAATTGTGTTCGTAGGTCCAGGGAAAGACCTAGTAGAAAGGGAGAGGTAAGTGACATAAAAGAAATGTGAAGAGGGTGCCTGGGGTGGCTCAGCTGGTTAAGCGTCCAACTCTTGATTTCGGCTCAGGTCATGATCGATCGCATGGTTTGTGAGTTCGAGCCTCGCATCAGGCTCTGTGCTGACAGTGCAGAGCCTGCTTGGGATTCTCTCTCTCCCCCTCTCTCTGCCCCTTCCCCAGTGTTTCTCTCTCTCAAAATAAACTAAAAGAAAAAAGAAAAAAAGAAAAGAAAAGAAATGTAAGGATAATTTATGGAGTAGAGTTCCAGAACGGGTAGAAGGGTGAGGCATCAATGCAAAAAGAATGAGACGTATAAGGAATAGTTTTACCTGTCTCTGCCCCAGTGAGTTAGCCTCGGGGAGAGAAGTGCAAGGCACAGGTATCAAGGCCATGAAGCAAGATGGGGCTAAAGCCAGACGCAGAAGGCTGTCTCAGCATGCCCACTCCTTTGTGCCAGTCCAAGTCCTAAGGTGCCCAGGGAGCCCATCACCATAGATGCCAGCGCAATCCAACGTGTAGACTTGGGGTGCAAGATGGAATGGGAGGTTGGAACGCTAGGTTTCTGTGGTCCTGGAACACTTTCTTTAAGAGTGGCTTGAGGCCCTGGTCTTTATTCCAGAAAGGCACCCGGCCAAGGGGAGCAGCTGGGAGATTGCAGTGGGAGACCACAGGCCCAGTGAGCCTGTGGTGCTGGGGAGGGACAGCATCACCAGGCTAAGTGTGTCAGAGCCAGTTAGCATCGGCAAGGCCGTTCCTCTGTGGAAGGGGAGTAGGCACGCTTGATCTAAAGGACATCCCAAGGCAGCCACTAAACCCCTCCCGCTATAGTCCTGCCAAGGCTCAAACTCCCAACTTGACACCCCTTGGAGATAAAGCAAAAATCCCCAGGGAGTTACATGGAAATTTTCCCAGAACCACACATTGAACCAATGTCACCCCAGGACCAGGCAGAGGCGCAAGGACTGCGACAGAAAGAAAGAGGAGAGTATTGGAGTCGGCCACTTAGAGCCCCCACAGTGGAGAGTCCGTGCAGTGTGACCATCACAACAGCCCCCAACACACACACACACACACACACACACACACACACACCAGCCCCTCATATTCAAAAAGCAGTTTTCTGTCTCATGTATATACTGAAGCATTAATTAGACTTTTACGACAGGTGCCAGGTAGACAAAGACAGGGCCCCTGCTGTTGAGGAGGACCCTTTGGAATATAAATAGATAAAGAGACTGATCGATGCAGTCAGTGACATGACAGAGACTTGTATAAAGGACTATGGGGACCCAGGAAAATTCTCCATGTGTCTGAAAGGTTTGGGATTGGTACGTGTAACAAGAGTTTTGAGCGATGAGCCTCTCTCTTTTCCTCCTACCATTCCTGTTCCCTAGAGCTCTATAAGGGGTGAAGAAATTACCAGAGAAAATCCTAATGCCTTCATGAATGGCACTGTCCTGAGTATATACATTTCTTTTTTTTTTTTTTAATGTTTTTTATTTATTTGTAGGAGAGAGAGAGACAGCGTGAGCAGAGGAGGGTCAGAGAGAGAGGGAGTCACAGACTGAAACAGGCTCCAGGCTCTGAGCTGGCAGTCAGCACAGAGCCCGACGCGGGGCCCAAACCCACAAACCGCGAGATCATGACCTAAGCGAAAGTCGGACGCAACCGACTAAGCCACCCAGGCGCCCCCTGAGTATATACATTTCTGGACAGCAGGCTTCATCTGGGTTTTGCAGGGATCAAAAGCTTGAGGCGCCTGGGTGGCTTAGTCGGTTAAGCGTCCGACTTTTGCTTAGGTCATGATCTCGCGGTTCGTGCCCCGCGTCGGGCTTTGTGCTGACTGCCAGCTCAGAGCCTGGAGCCTATTTCAGAGTCTGTATCTCCCTCTCTCTCTGACCCTCCCCTGCTCATGCTGTCTCTCTCTCTCTCTCTAGAAATAAATAAAAATATTAAAAAAAAAAAAAAAAGCCCTCACTATAGAATAGTCCTCTGTGGCCCTGGGGAAGTCAGCATGCCCTTGTCTGGGGGCCTCCGAGCTCAGAACCTGCTTGTGTCTGACCAAACAGTCTTGTCTTCCTCTTCTGTACCCGCCCCTGATGCTCCAGACCATGCAAAGGGCCTTTGCTTAGGAAGCTTCAGACCCCTTCCTGGTTCATACCTTCCCACTAGTCCAACCAGGAGCTCCCACTCATTCCTGGCTTCCGGCCTCAAAGCCCACCCCGTCCACAGCTCCATGGAAAGGTGGTCAGCACAATGGGCAGCCCAGCCCATCCCAGTGCAGGAAGGAAGGCTGCACCCACCTCTGGGCATTTGGTGGTGACTCACCCAAAGGAGTCCACTCCCACACACCGGACACAGGAAGGACAAAAGTCCTTCCATTACAGTGACTCAGCTCAAAACCTCAAACCATAGGGGCCATCTCCATCTTCTGTTACCTGCCTGCTACCTACCTGCCTGTCTTACAACATAGTCACTGTCTCCTTGTGCCTTGAGGGCGCCAAGACCTTGTGCATGGATTTATTTTTCCTGTGGATACTTCTTCACCTGGCTATCTCCTAGTCATTCCTCCCTGCAATTTCCATCTGGCCCCTTATGGGCTCCCCTAGCACCTGACCTTACCTTTCTTAAGACACTCCTCCCTGACCATAGTGATTCCCAATTTATGTGACTACATGCCCCAAAGACTGTAAGTTCCTTTGAGGGCCAGGTTTCTCGTCCTATTCAAGATGGCAGCCTCAGTGCTCTGTACCTGAGCCATGGTAGACATTTCATACATACATGTTGAGATAAAAAGAAATGAAAACTTTAATATACAAACAACACTAATTATTATTCCTAGAAGGTGGGACTGAGATGGCAGATGTCCAAGTATTTAGCTCTTCTCTTAATTTTCTTACCAACCATCGCTCAGCCTAAACCAGTGGTTTGCAACGTGTGGCCCCAGATAAGCAGCATCAGCTCCATCTGGAACTTCTAAGAAACGAATTCATGGTCCACCCAAGACCCACTGTTTCAGAAACTCAGGGCACTGGGCTCATCAGCCTGAGTTTTAACAAGCTCCCGAAGTGATCCTGAGGCAGGCTCAAGTGGTTCGCACCACTGCCCCAGTCCTAGGTCCAAGCTTGGGTCATAACGTTCAGCCATGTGAATATCACAAATTAGAAAAACTTCATCCTTCTATCAAGATTTTCAGAAAACCAAACACTCCTACATCCTCATTTCCACATCTTCTTACAGCACTCATTGCAGGTCAGCATGAGACACAGGAAGAAGTTCCATTCAATGGATGAGAACAGTAAGGCTGAAACAACAACTTTCTCAAACGATTAAAGTAAAACCAGGCAGGGTCAATGCAAGAATCTGTCCCAAGCCTCCTTGTACAGCACCACAAAGTCACTCAGAAGCCAGTATAATAAAATACAGTACCAAAATATTTCTAGTTTATGGGCCAGAGGTATGAGTACCCCCTCCCCTTCATACTGATGCTGGATGGTCTAATAAATAAGCTTTCAGGAGGGTTCCTGAGTGCTTGGGCCTCTAAGGATCCTGATCAGCCCTTCCAGAAGATTTAGGACAATAGCCCATACAGCTTCAACAGAGAGACAGATAGGGTTGCTTTTTTTTTTTAAGGCATAATACCCAATTCAGGTCACCCCCAAAATGGCACTTGGTTTTTTGAACTTCTACCTTTCTAAGGGTGAAGAACTCCACCTGCAGGAAACCTTGCATCCAGATATAGAGGCCCTAGCCTCCCCTGCCCCCAAACTTCTGAACCTTGGTGGATGACGTGGCAGATCTAAGTTCTGGAAAAGAAAATGGGGACAAAGCTGGACAGTTCAAGGTCTTGTCTGCGTTTGGGTGGCTGTCTGGCGCCCCCTTGTGTTCAGTGTCTGGACCCAAAAGAGTCAAAAGACCACAAGGATGATGGACGCATGAGGATCAAGTGGCTAAGTCATTCTCCAAGAATGGCCTGCGGCCATGAGAGGCCAGCGGCATGGGCTCAGGAGTGGGTCATCTGGGATGTCCTCCCAGCCTGGTGGAAAAGCACTCGCTGGGACAAGGTGCCTCACATAGCACAGGTGGCTCATCCAGTTGCCTCCACCAGGGAGACAGATCACTGTGTCCCTCCTGCTGGGTATTTGGCCAGCAGGCTTTTTCCTCCTGACTTAGTGCCCAGGCCAGAGGCTTATAGGCTCTTTTTTTTTCTTTGAAGAGAAATTGACTGTTCTGCTGAAGATAGCTTGGGCCCCCGAGGAGACATTGCAAGGCAGTTCTGAATGTGCTAAGTCAGTGGGCGGTAATGGGCACTGTGTGCTCTGCAGAGGCACTTCCCACCCTTGGCCATAAATAGTCCTTAATGGGCTCACACAGAAGGCCTGGCACTGGCTCTTCCTCCTCGCCTGCCCGCTCCCCCTGGCGCCCACCCCGGAGCTCCACCATCCCAGCCAGATCACCAAATCATGCCCTGGTGTGAAAAGATCTCCTTCATGCCTGGACCATGGCACCTTCAGTGCAGGCCTGCAGGGCCGATGCCAAGCTTCCAGGGTCTGGACTCAACCCAAGGAGCACTGATGGGAACCTTAATCCTTAGCTAAGGCCTGGCTGCTTCTCAAACAGGCTGAGTCACCTAAGTCATAAATCAGGTCACTAAAACCCTCCAAGCCCCAGTCTCTTCATCAGCAAAAGGGATAGCTCAGCCTCTGAATTAGTCCAAGGTGGTCTAAGGATTTTAGAGAGTTGAGAAGGTTGGTAAGTCTAACAGTCTAACTTTTTACCTCTAAGCCTTTGCATGTGCTGTTCCCATTGCCTGGAACAGTTTTCTCTCTTCTCTCCTTCACTTGGCTAACACGTCTGTATCATCAGTCAAAGCTCAGACTTCTCCAGGAACCCTTCTGTGGTCCCCTAAGCCTCGGCTTGGTCCCCTTCAGTGGTTCCCATAACTCCCTGCTTGGCCTCCGTCCTAACTGTGGTCACGTGGCCTGGTAATTGCCTATTTGTTGGTCTGGGCCTTCACTTTCACAAACCCCATGAGACAAGAACAGAGACCAACACTGTCTTACTCACCTGGACATCTGCAGGGCCTGGCACATAGTAGGTACTCAATAAATATGATTGAACAGGTAGACAGGCTCAGAATGAAACACAGGCTAGGGCCAGAGGGCAGAGGGCAAGTCAGGAAGGCAGCTAAGGGAACATGCACACACATCCATGGCTTGTCCACGTTCTGCCTGCAGCCTGACATAGTTGTGGGGCCCCTGGAGATCTCTGCCAGCGCTGTTAGTGCTCTGGTCTATTAGAGAAGAAACTATGGGGGTCACGCAGGCCAGGAGCCCATGGCCTGGGCCCGATCTGCTTCTGTGCATTTGTGTTTGTGTTTCTCAGTGCAATTGTGCTTACAAAATCTGGCTCTATGTTTAAAAGAAGAAAGATGAGGACAAATTTAAAGGCCACTGAATGCCCTCATTTTATAGATAAGGGAAGGGGAAACAGAGAGGAGAAGGGACTTGCTCCCACATCACCCAGCTCAGTATCAGAGTAGGAAGACTGCCTCCCCAACGTTTTTCAGAGGGAGGGAAGATGGTGGTGGGGTTGGTATTCAGCATGAAGGGCTGAGGGCCTGAGAGGAGCCTGAGCAGGCCCAAGAGGTCCCCGGATTGCACTGTGCCCCTCTGTGGCATCATACACCACTCTCTCCAGTGGGAGCTGGCCTCCTTCTGCAACAGGAAACAGGGGACACTGCATCAGGAGAGCCAGGGGGCACGACGGTTAGAGTTCATGTGCGCGGTCTCTCATGCACACAGCACCCACCCTCGGACTAATTCCCACCCACCCGCCTGCCTGGCCCTGACAGCTATTCCTGGGACCACTGTCTCCTTAGGCCACGGAGGGCTGAACCAGCTAGGAGGAGCCTTTGTGAACGGCAGACCCCTGCCTGAAGTGGTGCGACAGCGCATCGTGGACCTGGCCCACCAGGGCGTGAGGCCCTGCGACATCTCCCGCCAGCTCCGAGTCAGCCATGGCTGTGTCAGCAAGATCCTGGGCAGGTAAGCACAAAATTCACCACATGCCACTGTCCCTGAAGGGCTTGCCTTCCACGGCCCACGTCGTGGCCACCCTCCCTTCCCCCAGGGGACTTGGCTCCATTCCCGATGTCTAGCCCTGGTCCTTGGGACCTAAACAGTGTGATGGTGCTTCTGGGCCTCCCCTTTATCCACTGCTCTTCTGTTATTTTCCTGCCTTTCCTTCTTTGTCTATTTCTCCTTCCTTATGTTTCTCCCTCCCACTTTTCTTCTTTTGTCTCATGTCTTATATTCATAGGCTTCTCTACTCCTAAAGCAGAAGCCTCATCCCCAAAGACCCTCCCCCCTACCCCCAGAGACCAAAGGAGCCACTAAGGAGGAGCACATGATCAGAGGTGGCTCCTGCCATCTAGTTCCCACATGAGGGATGTCAGAGTGTGCTTCTCAAACTGCCAACTCCCAGAGCACCGGCAGCAGAAGCATCAGGCATTCCTGATGAGATGCAGACCCCTAAGACCTGGTCCAGACCTACATATAAACCACAGCATCCACTCTGGGAGCCAGGCCTGAGGGCTGAGACTTTTATGAGATGACCAGGTAACACGTACAAAGACTAACTACGGAGCAGTGACTCACAGCCCTGGCTGTGCATGAGAGTCACCTGGGGAGACATAATATAAAAAAAAAAAAATTTATGTCTAGGCCCCAGCCCACACCAATCAAAGCAGAACTTGAGGAGAATGAGCCCAAGTTTTTGTATAGTGCTAAGGCTCCATCAGGGATTCCCAATTTTCTGCAGCCAGAGATGGAGACCACTGACCCAAAGGTTCAGGGGGTGCCCAGGAACAGCAAAGCCCTGCATCTGGACTGACATAGCATAGTCTGGAGAGCCACTCCCCAAATGCCCCTGGACTGGAGGACCTGGGGCTTGACATCAGCTCAGGGTACCTCTCTCTCTCACCCAACTCATTGGTGGATTCAAGAAGAGTTCTGGTATAAAGAGGCAGAGAACTGAACAGTGGAGAGCCCTGGCTTCCTGACAGAAGCTGTCAGGGGGCACGTGCTCCCTGGCTAGGGTCAGGAGGGGGTTTCCCAGCGTGCATTGTGGTGCCCCAGAGAGGTGAGCCCTGGGTGGCCGTGACAGGTAGGCAGAGTTTGAAAGCACCTGATTTTATTTCATTGTAGAAGAGACCACAACGTTTCCATAGCAAGGAGGGGACAGCTATCCTGACATAAGTCATTGATCCACCAAAGCAGCTAGTTGGGTGCTCGGGGGAGAGGAGGAGTGGACAGCCTGGGAGAGTGAGCTTGGCCTACGGGGTTGGATGTGGCCAGGGATCCAGGCCAGCCTGGCCTTCCAGCACCCACAAGGAGTACCTTCAACCTGAACCACGTAACCTGCTAGAACACCAGCGGCCAGCCGGGGGTGGGGAGAAGGGAGAGGGGCAGAGAGCCAGTGATCCAGGCTGGCTTCCTGGTGAGGGGTAAAGCCAGGATGGCCCAGAGCAGAGTCGTGCTTTAACTAAGAAAAGCTGGATAGAGACACCCCACTGTGAACCCGTATGTACATACACAGCAGATGTGTCACAAGTTCCTTTCTAAGAAGGGAAATCTTTTGTTCCCCATACGTGGCTCTTGCAGGAGCTCAGACATGGGACACTGGCCTGAGGGAAAAAGCCAGAAGCCAGGTGTTCAGGGTGAAGTCTTTAGCAGAGGGTTCTTGTTTGGCAGCAGCATAAACCTACCCATGCAAGGGAAACAGACAGTGCTAGGAACATCGGGTGTTTGAGGTCAGCCCTGGGGGTGCATTTTACCCCCCAGGCCCCTCCCCAGAAGCTTTGGAAAGGAATGAGAGTCTCTGGCTACGTGCCGGCCTGAAGACCCCACCTGCTTATTGGGTAATTCTTTGGGGTTCTCTATTGGAGTAGGTACTACGAGACTGGCAGTATCCGGCCTGGAGTGATAGGGGGCTCCAAGCCCAAGGTAGCCACTCCCAAGGTGGTGGAGAAGATTGGAGACTACAAGCGGCAGAACCCTACCATGTTCGCCTGGGAGATCCGAGACCGGCTCCTGGCCGAGGGTGTCTGTGACAATGACACTGTGCCCAGTGTCAGCTCCATCAACAGGTAAGAGGGACACAGAAGCCGGGGTGGGGGGTGGGGGGGGCGGACAGGGTACCAGGGCTTGGGGGGGATCATGACAGGGACCCGAAGAAGGGCCTGGCTTGGGTAGAGCGGAGCCTGAGAAGGGGCCTGCTGCTGAAGAATTAGGCAGGAAGCACCCCAGGGTCCAGGAAGATATCACCCCTCCCCACCGCCAGGAGACATTTCTGCCCCCACCCCACCCCACCCCAGGTTGTACTTCCTCACACGCTACATCCTCTTTTATTCAATGGAAGAATCTTGAATTGATTCTTTCTTGGGCCACATGACCCCTCACCTGGCCCTCATTCAAGTATTCACTCCATTGTTCAGTCATTCAATTATTCACTCACTACCTCAGTCAATCATTTCCTCACTCATTCATTCATATATGTGTGATTCACTCATTTATGGGCTAGGCCCTGGAAACACACCATCCTCATCCTTGTGGGGCTTATAGTCTAGTGGGAAGACAGACATGAATCTTGTACTAATCAAGTGCCCACACAAACAACTGTAAAAATGCAACTCTAAGTCCTCCTGGGGAGAGGAACATGCAGGTATGTGAGCTAGCATAGGGCAACTTGGTTTAGGAAGATGTGAAAAATGCCCCTGAGTAAGAAACACTGAGTAAGAATTAACTAAGTGAAAAGGGGAGACAAAGGAGCCTTCAGACAGCACATGCAAAGGACCCGTGGCTCGTAGATCTTAGACAAGAAGCCGAAAGAAAGCCAGCAGATAGACGGGGAGCATGAGGTAGGCTGAGGTGGAAAGGTCAGCAAAGACTGTCCTTTAGAAGCTGGTGGCCATGTCACATATTCTGACCTGTGACCTGTAAGAAACTTGGCAGACGTTAAGCAGGAGACAGACTGGCATTTCAAAAAGTCCACTCTGGTTATAATAGGGAGAATAGATTAGAAGGGGTCAAGAGCAGATAGGGGTGGGCCAGTGAGCCATCCTGGAGGCAGAGACTTGGTAGTGGCATGCACTAAGGTGCTGACAGTGAGATGCAGAGGAGGGTCAACGGCAGAGGGGTTTACAAGGTCAAGCTCACTGAACCTCATGATGGACTTGATAGAGGAGGGTGGGAGGCCGATGCGAAGCTCCACCTATATCTCTGCCTTGAGTGACCAATGGAACTGGTCATGAAATGGGAACACTGGGAAGGACGAGGTGTGAGGAATAGGGCCATGGATTTGATCGTAGCAGGTTGTACCCGAGGTGCCTTTAGGACACCCAGGTGGGCAGCATGCATTCTGCTTCCTCCTCTTCCCTCTTCCCATGAGATGGCCTTTCTCATCTTCCTTACAGGATCATCCGGACCAAAGTGCAGCAGCCATTCAACCTCCCCATGGACAGCTGCGTGGCCACCAAGTCCCTGAGCCCAGGGCACACGCTGAGTGAGTGCTGACCCGGAGGCATGCTCAGCCTTGCACACACATACCCATCAGCAAAAACACAGTCACACACATGCCCACACAGATACACCCTGTGGCAGACTGAGCCCTTCCACAGGGTCGAAGCCTTGCTGGGTCCCGGGGAAGATGCAATGACATACTTAGGGGTGGAAACACTTAGCAGCCTTGACTCCAAGAACCCCTCTCTCGGGTGGGCCCCCCACCACCGTCTCCCCCAAGGTGGGCGCAGGGGCTCTCAGGGATGTTGCCCGCATGTGCTGACCCTCTCTCTCTCCCCCCACCACAGTCCCCAGCTCAGCTGTAACGCCCCCAGAGTCACCCCAGTCAGACTCCCTGGGCTCCACCTACTCCATCAACGGGCTCCTGGGGATTGCTCAGCCTGGCAGCGACAGCAAGAGAAAAATGGACGACAGTGAGTGTTGGGGAGGCGGAGGGCAGGTCGGAGGGATGCAGGAGGGCTCCAATGGGACCAGTGACCCCGGACTCTGCAAGTGCCAGCAGCTCCTGCCTACAGTGCGTGGCCCATCCCCAAGCTGGCCGCAGTCCCGTGGCCCGAAGCCGCATCCTTCCTGTAGACCCCCCTGTAGCCCGGGTCTGCCCCTCCACTCTGGCCGGGGGCGTGGGTAAATAGGTCCCCTGAAAGCTCTCTCCCTGCCTGGGGATGCCAGGTGACCAGGACAGCTGCCGGCTGAGCATCGACTCCCAGAGCAGCAGCAGCGGGCCCCGTAAGCACCTTCGCACGGACGCCTTCAGCCAGCACCACCTTGAGCCGCTGGAGTGCCCGTTCGAGCGGCAGCACTACCCGGAGGCCTACGCCTCCCCCAGCCACACCAAAGGCGAGCAGGTGAGCAGCGGGGGGCAGGAGCCACAGCAAAGCACAGTCTCTGAAAGAGTCCCCGTCAGCCTGCAGTCTAGCCGCCAAGGCAACTAGAACTTTCTCGGATGGGCTCAGGGCTCAGGCTTCATGCAGCTCCAAGCCTCGCACAGACTTTTCCCAGATGCTCGCATCTCCCTCCTTCTCCTCCACCAGCCCTCTTGCCCCCGTCACCCATAGCCTCTGAGCTCTGCCCTTTCGGGAAGAGCAACACAAGCAGGCAGTGCCATCTGTCTGTCGCCGGTGGCTTTCCCAGACCACAGGGTCGGGTCCTACAGTTCCAAAGCAGCTCCTCCGAGCCCTACACCGTGACCTCAGCCAGCACCTGCCACCTACCTCTGGCCACTCACACGCGCACACCCTGCCACTCTGCATGACTCACGCTCCCGAG
The DNA here is from genome assembly GCA_017311185.1 of Proteles cristata cristata. Lineage (NCBI taxonomy): Eukaryota > Metazoa > Chordata > Mammalia > Carnivora > Hyaenidae > Proteles > Proteles cristata. The sequence goes on from JAESUZ010000321.1 coordinate 268,645, forward strand.
CGTGTCACTCTCGTTCACACCTCTCTGCACTGGCACACGGCACGCCCTCCCGGCAGAGCGCCTTGCCTCCCACCTTTCTGCCTGGAAAAGTACCACTCGGCCGTTATGACTCAGCTCAAGCATTGCTTATCCGTGAATCACACCCTGCCCCTCAGACATGCTTCGTCTCTCCCTCGTCTGTACCTTTGCATATTCGATGGGCCACTCCGGTAAAATCTCATGGGGCGCTGGAATTGTCCAGTGGACAGAGGTGTCGACAATGGATTTCAAAAGGCAGGGCAGCAGCTTGAAGGATCTTCTTTTTTTTTAAATCTCCAATAAGTAACATTGTGCCCCTTTTAGAATAGATACTCAGTGGGGCGCCAGGGTGGCTCAGTCGGTTAAGCGTCCGACTTCGGCTCAGGTCATGATCTCATGGTTCATGAGTCTGAGCCCCATGTCAGGCTCTGTGCTGACAGCTCAGAGCCTGGAGCCCACGTTGGATTCTGTGTCTGCCTTCCTCTCTGCTCCTTTCCTGCTCTGTCTCTTTGTCTCCTTCAAAAATAAACAAAAATTTTAAAAAATTTAAAAAATAAAAAGAAGAATAGATATTCAGTAAAGATGTATTGGTGAGGGAGCTGAAAAATCCAGAACAATAAATTGCAAGTTACAAGGGAGCTTTTGATTTCTAGTGCACAGGACAGGTGAAATGGTTCCCAGTGGCTCAGCTTCTGGGAAAAGCTAGCAGAGATGTCCCTCGTCTCCCATGAGCCCAGCCAAGACACCACAACTCAGACAGAAACTCCAGGACCCCTGGCCCCTCAGTTCATTTGTACCCGTCCGCAGTGGCCATGGCCTCCACCCCCTCCCCCACAGGGTCAGGCAGCTGAGGAATTCCTTTAGGGTACGTCCACTCGCCCCACTTTGCTCCTGCTGTCTTCTGACCCAGGAGTGAGGCAAGCCTTGCGCCTTTAAAATCTGAGCAGGACAATGTCAGCGATGCCAATAACCAGCCGAACCATGCCAGGGACCGTCTGGGCTGCTGGGCCCGTGCCAGCACTGCGGCTAGGCAGGCAATCTGCGTCAGCGATTTTATCAGGCTGGGCTGTGGCAGCCACGAGGGGGTGCAGAGAAAGCTGGCCGTCAGCAGACCTGGGGAGAGGGCCCGGGTGCTCCTCTGAGAGTTAGTACATGGTTCCCACTGGGCTATGGGGCTGCAGCCGTGGGTCCATGGGGAGCCCGCTCTGTGGGAAGGAGCCCGCAGAACTCAGTGTGTAAGTACCAGCCATCCTTGTAAAGAAGGCCTGCTGCCGAGACCCCAAGCACCCTCTGGGTCACAGAGCCACCTCCTGGCTCCATTAACCTGGCTAATTCCTTGATTATAAGGAGGCCCTGAGACCCTTTACCACGCTGGCCTATGTCGTTCATGGGAGATTGTGGTATTAGAGAGTCTTAGGGCCTCATGGACCTCGGGGACCACTGAGTCCAGGCTTTCCATTTGTGTGGAGATAACCCAGGGCCAGGGAGGGTTGACAGAGCCTGGCGGATGGGGGGTGGGGGGGGACGGGAGGGGCAAACAGTTGTGCTCAGGCCTCCAGGCCCTGGTCTCATTCAGACTTGCCCACTGGTGCCTGTTTTAGATACGGTGCTTTTGTGTCCTTTATGAGGTGAAGACTGGAAAAAGAGAGTTTGTAAACCATGAAACTGCTCCAACCTCTTACCTATAGATGAGGAAACTGAGGCTCAGCAGTGTCCATCCACAATTTATTCCCTCCCTCAGCCAGTCTTCCACTCACTCATTCATTCACCTGGGGTGGTGGTGAGGGTCAGGGAGAATCCGGTCTGTCCTGAGGGCTCTTGTATCTGAGCCCCTGCCTTTCCCACCCTTGGTGACTCTGTGACATCAAAGGAGACTCCATGTTCTCTCACCTCGGCACTGGAAGGCCCTCTGGCCTGGGGAGCCAAAAGAGAGAGAGAGAGAGAGAGAGAGATGCACAGGTCCTCACACCTGACCTCAGGTTCCGTAAAATAAACCAAGGGAAAGCATTCAACAGAAATGCCAGCGGCCTTATTTCTGGTTGCTGTTTCACTACCAGGCCCAGTTAGGTGTCACACTTAGGAACAGGTATTTTTCCTCTATTTTACAAGTGTAATAAGAAGCAGAGCAACAGAATGTGACTATTAGGACAGACACCAAGAATGTGGCAGCTTAGGATGCTTCACATAGTTCTGAAATAATAATACCTATGATAGCAATTTATTGGGCATTCTGTGCTAAGCATTTAATATAGGTATATAATATCTCATTGAATCCTTACATCAGTCTGCTGAAGCAGATTCTATTATGCAGGAGAAAAAAAATCAAGGCTCAGAGAGGTCAAGGAGATTAAAGCTACTTGGCTGGTCACTGCAGAACCGGGGCTCAAACTGGCCCCTGAAGCACTGTGCTGTTCTGCGCTCCAGTTCAGGCTCAATCCCAGTTCATATCATCACTGGGATGTTGCCGCTGCCATTCAATGCCACATCACCAAAATGTGTGATGATACAGATTTGAGGATTCTCCCTGCCCACTGAATTGCCTGGACTTTGGAAAGCTATAGGATTTTGAGTCAATATTTGTTACCAAATCAACACATCAATAAGGCATTTTAAACTTTTCTTACACTCTCTAGAAATTAGGTATTTTGTTCAATTTCATTAAGCCAGGCTCTAGGCAACTCTCTCCCTGCAGCAGCCCCCCTCCCACCCCCTACGAAAGAAATGGACCCAGAGCACCATTCAGTCAGTAATTGCTGCTACATGATAATGGTGCCCTAGTGGCCTCCAGAATTGACTGCAGCTTCCAGAAGTGCCCAGCATGCAACCAGAAAGTGCTGTGGCCCCTTGGAGAACCGGGCTGCACGGAAGTGATTGCCTTTAGTGGGGCTGTTACATAACTGCAGAACGTTCCTTGATTTTAACATGCGCACTGCTTCTCCTAGTGTGTTTGTGACAGGTGTGACCCACCTGGGGGATCGGGTGTGTGCTCGTTTGCTCTGTCTTATCTCCTTGAGGGATGGAGTCCTGGTGAGGGGTAGTGCACGCTTGCCCTTAACTCCACAAGGGAGCATCTTAGGACACAGCCCCGCTCATGTCCAGGGAGGCCAGATGGCATGTATAATGAGGCCTTAACAAAGAAAACCCTCCCAGGTATTTGATAGTTTTTTAAACAAAATTGACCCCAAGTATCCTCTTCCAGCTGAACCTAGGAGTTTATATTTACATGGATAGAGAAGAGAGAAAGTAGCCAGTCACCTGCTCTGGTGGGGTGTCCTGTCGGCCGCTTTACTGAAGGAAAGAGCACGCGAGGCAGGATCTGGGTTCCTCTGTTTAGTACCCGTGTCATACTTACCAGGACACTTGCCTCTCTGGGCTTCAGTCTCTCCACAGACAAAACAGACAGAATCTTGTTTGCCCACGTCACAGGGCCGGTGGGCTCCGTGGATCAGGATAACATTGGCAGAGCTCTAATGTGCACTGTTTGCAGACAGAAGCGGTCATGGTGCCTTCCCGTTTAGGGCAGTGTTTGAGAGCACCGACTGGAGAGCCGCCTTGGGTTCCGGCCTTGGCTCTGCCCCACAGGGGAGTGTGACAAGCTTCTTGGCCTCCCTGTGCCTGCATTTCCTATCCGGAGGGGGAATAAACTAATGAAAAGAGTGAAGCACTGTGGGCCAGGCCAGGGGCAGAGCGCTCCACCCTGCAGCCTGTTCTTTGTGGATCCAGACCGTGTTGGGGGACGGGGAAGGAGACCAGTGCGCAGCCAGGCCCTCATGCCACCTGCTGGCTTTGAATCCTAGGGCCGCAGGAGAGGAAGTGGGAGATCAGGCTTCGGGGTCTCTAAGTAGGCCGGCTGCAAGGGGCCTCTGTGTGCTGACTTCTCTTTGTTCCCCAGGGCCTTTACCCGCTGCCCTTGCTCAACAGCGCCCTGGATGACGGCAAGGCTACCCTGACCCCTTCCAATACACCCTTGGGGCGCAACCTCTCGACTCATCAGACCTACCCAGTGGTGGCAGGTACGGTGTCCGGAATGTCCTGGGCCACGTGGCCCCAGCTGCACAGATGGGCTGGAAGGCAGAGCGTGGCTGGCCATGAGGAAGAGGGTGCTAGGGCCCTGGGCCTGCAGAGGAGAGGTGGGCTGTGCAGGCTGGGCCTCCAGGTATCCCAGGCCCCCCTCCCCTTCCGTGCCTCCTCCCTCCCCCACCGCTGCGGGGAAGGGGAGGGGAGGCGGCACACACATTATTCCTATGCTAGCAGAGGCACAGCAGGGAGGCAGAGATTCTCCCCAGCCCTCACTCCCCCTGAGGAACACGTGCAGCCTTCCCGACACCCCCAGACTCAGACAGGAGCCGCCTGCCCCCGCGCCCTGCCCACACCCCTCCCGCATCTCATGGCTGGGTCTGTGCATGTGCCCACCCCATCATCTCACACCCCTCTCTCCTTGTTGTCTCCCTCCCTCCGGCAGATCCTCATTCACCCTTCGCCATAAAGCAGGAAACCCCCGAGGTGTCCAGTTCTAGCTCCACCCCTTCCTCTTTATCTAGCTCCGCCTTTTTGGATCTGCAGCAAGTCGGCTCCGGGGTCCCAGCCGGTGCCTCGGTCCCGCCCTTCAATGCCTTTCCCCATGCTGCCTCCGTGTACGGGCAGTTCACGGGCCAGGCCCTCCTCTCAGGTACGACAGGGAGGTCCCGGGCCGTGCAGGCAACGCGGGTGGGGGAGGGGGGGTCCTCAGGGCCGGCCACCAGTCCCCTGCTTTGGGTCCAGCCCCGTCTCTGGCCCTCAGTCCTGTCCACCGTCACCCTAGTCCCTAAATCTGCCCGCAGTTTTTGGACATGCCAAGATGTGGTGCTCGGTGCTGGCAAAGTCAGGCCGTGGGAGGGGCAGCCACTCTGGGGAATCTTTCTCCATGGGTCCCGGAGGACCCCGGAAGTGGGGTGCGTGAGATATTTCCAGAACCTCACCCCAAAGACCCCTGGAAGAGCGGGGACCTTAAGGCCAGGAGCCAGGCAGTATAAAGCAGTGAACCCTTGGTCTGAGTGAAAAATTAAGAAAGAAGGAAAAAAAGAAAGCTTTGGAGGGAAAAAGTCATTGGTTTTTGGAGACAATTTCTGGGATCAAATTTCTAAAGAAGACAGAGAGTCCATCCCAGCTGGGTCACCACAGGGTGGCTCTCCTTGTATCCAGCTTCCCAGGGTCACCCTTGGAGAAACTTGAGGTGGGGGGGGGGAGCAGGGGACCTCCCATCAGGAGCCTCATTGGCCTCAAAACATGTAAAGCTGAAAGTGCCTTCGGGGCATCTAGAGCAAATCTCACCTTACACTGATGGGAAACAGGCCCAGGCAGGAGTTGGGCCTGGTCAGGGTCCCTGAGGAGGCATGTGGTTGTCTGGCAGAGGGAGTGCTTGGCCTGCATGCGGCCTGGGGGTGAGACCTCAGCAGAAATGGGTCTCCCAGTAGGACACTGGCCCATCAGCCAGGGCCTGGGCAGCAGCTCAAAGAGTCAAGAGTGTCTGGCTTGAGCAGGAGAAGACCTGAGATGGAGTGAGAATGGGGAGCAGGGACCCATGATAGTCTTCAGATATCTGAAGGGCTTCCACGGAGATGGGATTATGTTAGATGTGGGCCCCAAGGCATTGAACCAGAACCATGAAGGAAGCCAGAAGTGGGCTAGTCCTTCTGAATCAGTGTTTTTCAACTTGCTGGGGGCCTCCAAACACTCTCTTAAAATGACAGCTTTTACAGAAGCCAGGTATCCAAATCAGACAAATGAAGAGCTACTCTGTTTGAAGTAGGGATTCTGCCCCCTGAAAGGCCTTGGACTTGAAAACCACCACACCAGAAGAACAAGACCTCTACCCACCCAGAGGGACCACGAGGTCATCCCTAGTCAAGTGCACAGACTGACGTATAAGGGTCTTTACATTTTCTGTCTGGCCAGACCTAGGATTGTTTTTCTCTGTGCATCCCACGTCTAATGTGGGGGGGTCCTCTTGACAGAGGTGGGCACAAGAGATAAAGGGTTAATGAAGGAAGCCCAGTGTGTGGGCAGAGAGGCAGTGTTTCAGGGCATGGGGCAAGGGAGCAAATGTTGACTCAGAGTTCAAAATTTCAAAAGCGGGTGATGTCAGCGGAGATGGGTCATTTGTTTTGACTAAAGTGATTAAAGGAGAAAAATCTGTGAGCTGAGTGGAGTGATGTCAGCCAGAGAAAATGGGGGAGGAGGGTGGAAGGTGAGCCAGGGAGTAAAGGGACTCACATCCACCGTGGATGGAGAGGCCTAATCACTTGGTGGGCCTGCTTGCTTCGTGTGAATGGCTGCAATAAGTCAGGCAGCAGGTGAGGTGTGGATGGAGCATGTGATGATGGGGGGCAGTTCTTCAGTTACTGCGTGAGTTGCCCACATGCTTGGCAGGACCATTCGAGAGGTCACATGGGCACATAGCAGTGGGAAGCAGTCTTGGATAGTGGCCTATGGCAAACTCTCTGCCCCAAAGCCCCCAACTTTCTCCCTTTCCTGTCACCCTGTTAGGGCTTCACACACACCTTATCAATATGCAGGTCAAAGGTGCCACTTCCAACCTCTGTCAGTTCTCAGTTTAGTGGACATGCCCAGTCTCCAGACCAACAGCAGAACTGGAACGTCACTCACCCCATGGGGCAAAGGAGCTGACAGCAGACACCAAGGCATAGAGTGCGGCCCCTGTGGAAGCCAACAGCTGGCTGTAGGGCCCAGCCCGAGAGCTGAAGATGTAGCACCAGAGGCAAGGACTTTTCCTCTGTCAAGGAATGCCCAACCTTGGAGGCACTGGGTTCAGACAGGTTGCCAAGAGCAGGAAGCAAGTCAGGGATGCAGTTCGCAGGGCTGGGCCGGCTGATGGCTGGTGTCTATGCAGAGCCCAGGGTGTTGACCTGCAGGCCATGGTCAAGAATGGACATAAATACCTACTGAGCCATGGTGAGCAGGCTGGGAGGACATGCAGGGAGAAGGCAGGCTAAGCGGAAGGATCTCAAGATGGGGGGTGGGGGGACGATGGGAAGCGGTGGGTTGAAAGCCATCCAAGAGAGGAATAGGTGAACTTGAAAGAAAGAGAAGGGAGCCAAGACTAAATTACTCCAAGGTAATGTTGCAGGCAAGAGGAAAGAGGCAGGACCAGATGAGTTTTCATTCCAGAAGCAGCTTGACCTTACTGGAGCCCTCCCAGCTCACCTCCTCTGACTAGCTTCCTAAGGACCCTCTCTGCTGCCTCATAGTCTCCCCCTGGGGTCACTTCCTCTCCTGGCCCAGTGGCTCTGACAGTGCAATCTCCAAGCTGACTGTCCCTCTGGCTCTTCCTAATCAGGAAGAGGCTTCCCAGCTTCTTCCTAATCAGCTTTTTAAAAAAGAAGGAACGTCAGAGTTTGGGGAACAATAGGATCTTCCCTAATACTCTTGTCATTCCCCCTCAGATGCCCCAGTCTGGGTCCCAGTGCACTTGCAAGAGCGATATCGAAGCTGTCCTTGTCCTGGCTGTTCCGAGGCTGATTCCCGGCTCAGCTGATCAGAGCCTCTGAGTTTGGTTTTATCATCAAAGAGTCCATTACCCACCTCCATTCTTTTGTGCAAAATTGTATTTAGTCCTGCCAAAGAGATTTCTGGATTGCTATAAATTTTCTTTGCTATCAGAACAAGATAAGGAATTGAAAAGGGGTCAAGTAGAGGGCAGACATCAAAGTGGGCAAATAAAATTGTCTGAAATCACCTCTACCCTCTAAATTCCTCCTGGACTCTACCAATATGTAGAATATTTGCCAGTATTTCTAGGGCGCTAGTGTTTTCTTCCAGAACCCCACTTTGCAGCCAGTCAACATCAACCTGTGTCTACATCACCTTCTGAAAAAAAGGGCCACGTAGAAAGTATATGTGTGAGCAGAGGAATTATAAATCAAAGAACCTAAGGGCACCTGGGTGGCTCAGTTGGTCCCTCTTGATTTCACCTCAGGTCATGATCCCAGGATCATGGTATTGAGCCCTGAGTTGGGCTTCATGTTAAGCATGGAGCCTGATTAAGATTCTGTCTCTCTCCCTCTCCTTCTGCCGCGCCCCCCATCTTGCATGCTCACATGAGCACACAATCTCTCTCTCAAAAAAATAAAAATAAATAAATAAATAAGAAATCAAAGAAACTAATGATGCAGAACCTTAAAAATAGTAAGTTAGGGGCACCTGGGTGGCTCAGTCAGTTAGGCGTCTGACTTCAGCTCAGGTCATGATCTCACTGTTCCCAAGTTCAAGTCCCATGTCGGGCTCTGTGCTAATAGCTCAGAGCCTGGAACCTGCTTTGGGTTCTGTGTCTCCCTCTATCTCTGTCCCTCCCCTGCTCACACTCTGTCTCTCTCAAAAACAAATAAACATTAAAAAAAATTTTTTTAGTAAAATAAAAAAATAAATAAGTCCATAGAAGATAGGGTTGGGCTGTGTTGGAGTGCATATACCTCATGGCTTCTGTGGTTACATTTCTGAGAAGGTTGCAAGGTTCTTGGCCTTTTGGAAGAAACCACATTGAAATTCAAGGACCTGAAGCAGGGTTTTTGAGGGATTGACAGGGGAGTTTAAGGTACCATGGGCTGGGTGAAGGCCATCCTGTAGAAAGTCTTACTAGGCTTTGGAGGAAGGCCAAGTTTCATGAAAGCCTTTGCGGTCTGCTACAGCACTTGATTCAGAAACGTCTGCTTCCCTGGGAGAAAATTAGGTGGCCAAGGAGAGGTGAAGTTTAAAATCTCAGAATATAAGGGGGTGAGGTTAATGAATTTATTTCTAAGAGCAGTCTAGGGACTAGTTCTCATGGGATGGGGTTCTACAGGGGAATTGTGACTAAATCATAGCTTCAGGAGAACATGTGCTCTGGTACTCTGCCCACTGAACTGCAGAGCTCAAGAAGCAGTAGTAGGGTCAGGTGATGGAAGGACATGGGGTGAGGGCAATAAGAAGGGAGTGTGGGACCACAGGGCTCCAGGGTCACAGGAGCCCTGGAGAATATCTCAGCCAGCACCAGCAAAGAGGTGGCCTAAAAGCCAAGAGTTACCTCCTCACCTTCAGCCCTAGTCATGGTAGACACAGATGCAGCCACAGAATCCTTCTCAACACAGGGTACCGGGAAGCCCCTACCAGTGAAATAGGTGAGAAGTTGAGCCATATTTACTAGATCTAATCTAACCTAGCTCTTCATGAGACAGATGGGAAGATGTGATCCAGAGAAATAAGCTTGTCCCTCAGCCACAGCCTGGCTTGGATCTAGAGCTCTCTATCCCTCTCAGGGAAGAGGAAGCAGGAAGAGGAAAGACAAGGCATTGGGCCTGAATTAGCCACCAACCCTCTTCCATCACTCTCCTACACATACACCTGTCCACCCCTTGTACACCTGCTGCCCTCACAGACTTCATGTCGCCCCTTCCTCTCGTAGGCTCCAGTCGTTGGCCAAATGCTTCATCTGAGAGCAGAGCGGGCTCAGTCTAATAGCCGATTGTATTGCAGTCCTTCTTCAAAGAAAGACCAGATTTTACCTTGGTGTATTTTCTGCATATTACTCCCTTTACTTCTAAATGTACTAAAATTTCCTTGCCTCCCCTGGTTTTCCAAGTGAACTGAACCCATCTGTAAAATTCCAGTGGATTCCACCCTGTTTGGTCCAGCACCAATGGAGTTCATTTTTATGAAAACATTCACTTAGTTTTAGATAATGAGCACCGATGGCTCATTTCAATAGGATTTATTCTGTAAGTGTTCCCATGATGTAACACTTTATAGAATGTGTCCATTGCACTAATCCATGTCCACCTGTAGCATCAAACCCTGGCTCTGTGGTATGCTGATAACATCATAGTAATAGTAATAAGGTATGTAGGGTACTCTTATTTCTCCCCACCCCTCCCCCCCATTTTGCACATGAAGAAACAAGCTTGAGTACATAGGTGGCTGGTCTAAGGACACTTAGAAAATTAGTTGTAGAAGCAGGATAAGGACAAAGGTCCTCTGGTTTCGAGACCCTTCCTTCCAAAGGAATGGCAGAAGCCCAGAAAGACTGGTCTTATTTGTTGGCCCTCTAAGTTTGGCTCAATATGCTTATCCCAGCTCATGCCCAGTTTTCATTTAGTGGCTGACCTTGCTAATTTAGCATTCTTACTGCTGTATCCCCAATATTCAGAAAAGTGCCTGGGACATCATACTTCCTCAATAAATCTTTATTGAATGCACAACTTATCTTCAGGGAATCTCTAAAAAAAGAGGTATTGACAACTCATAAGCTTCCATGGGACGTACCTTCCCTTTCATCATTACTAGCTGCACCCTGAAGAGTTCAAAGCATGTTGGACCTCGAGGGGATGTCAGGGGAAAATGTTGGACAAGCAGTGGTGTAGAGGGGATGGCCTTGGTAAGTTGGTTGACAGACTCCCAGGGAGTTCCTGTGAGTCCTGGGAGAAAAAGCAGCCCTTGATGTGAAAGAGGCAGAGGCATTTGGGTAAAATGGTCATAACTGAAAACAGTGGTTCTCAATCCAGGGTGATTTTGCCCCCTGGGGACATACGGAATATCTAGAGATATTTTTAGTCGTCATACTGGGCAGGAACTGCTACTAGCATATAGTGAGTAGACCCCAGGGATGCTGTTGGACATCCTGCAATGCTGAGGATGTCCCCCCCCCACACACAAAAATTATCTGGCCCCAAATGTCAATAATGCTGAAGTTCAGAAACCCTGTAGACACCACTAAGAAATGGGGATGACCAAATAATTCATCATTCCAACTGGGGCATTTGAGAGTAAAATAGATGTTATTAATAGATACGCTGAGTGGTAACGACAGTGGTCATTACCTGGACAGATGTGGGCAAACCAGGATGAATTGCCAAGAATCCTTGGGTGACAGAGAGTCTGATCTGGGCCTGTGGGACATGAGAGAAGTAGGAGGAACTCATCCAGTCAGATGGGGCCTCCACAATGGGAAGGCTCAACTTTCTGATGTAGAGCAGAAGTAGAGTCAGGGAAATCAGGTCTCTAGAGCTGCCTCACTGCCACCAAGACGAGGACATTACCCACAGATTATAAAGAGAGAGCTGGATGTTTGTTTTGCTGAAAGTGGCTTTTCTCCCCAGGAATGGAACTGACAGATGTGCGGTTCTTGTTCATGTATTAACACCAAATATCTCTCAGCTTGTGTCTCCTTTCTAGGTCAAGGATAACTTATAGATTTTGTGTCCTTTACAACTCTGATAGGTTGTATCCACCCGAAAGACCAGGTTGAGGAGTAGGAACCACCCTCTCTGGACCCCTGGAAAAGAGTGCAGTGATTGATTAGCAATGTCTGCCACAGGTCCAAAAAGTATAGTGAAAGGTAGTGGTGAAATGTAATAGCCAAAAAGCCTTTGCCATCCCTTGTAGGACCTTGTTCTTGATCCTCAAAGCTGGAGCTGAGAGAGTGTGAGCTCTGAGTCCAGAGGCCTCTAAAGTTTTACTTAGGCCAGCTACACCCACTGCTATGCTGGACACTAGGGGATAACAAAGACCCAGAAGAGACAGCCCCCACCCTCCCTCTAAAACCATGACATTGTTGTTGGTGAATAAGATTACACAAACAAAATCATTGGAAAATGGGCCACAATACAAGACTGCAATAGCAAGTGGTCCTTTCATGGTGCAGCCAGTGTCCTGTAGGGCAGACAGAGGGAGATGCTTGAGCTCAGAGCGAGGAGGGGGAGTGGATTTGAAGACCGGCTTTGGAGAGAGTGTCCATGCTATGAGGAAAGACTTGCTGAGCCTTGGGGAAGCAAGACAGAAAGTGCAGGAGCCCACTATGACCTAACTAATGACTCCTTACTGTATTTTTCCAGGGAGAGAGATGGTGGGGCCCACACTGCCCGGATACCCACCCCACATCCCCACCAGCGGACAGGGCAGCTATGCCTCTTCTGCCATCGCAGGCATGGTGGCAGGTAAGGGGAGCGGCTGGGCAGGAGGGAAGTACGGCAAACAGGAAGGGTTGGCCAAAGGTGGAGGAAGAGGGGACAAGAGGTAGGGTGTGTCCCATGCATAGATTTTCCAAAAGGCATTGAAGGACCCACCAAAGAGTGCATCTTCTTGTAAATGCTCAGAGCAAAGATTTCACTGCGGTCCTGGCTCCTTAACTCTCCCCAGCTCAGCTTCCTTCTTCCCACCCGCTCCCAGATTCCCTGTGATGGAATGGGCAGAGCTGAGACTGACCAGCGTTCAAAACCAAACTCTGCCACTTCTTCCATTGACTCAGTGAGGCTTGATGAAGAGTGCTCTAGGGATCCGCAGGGCAGTGTGAGCTAAACACAGGCCTGGCCCCTGAGCAACCCATTGTCTCCCAGTTTTTTCACTCTGATGTACACCCTTTCTGTAAAATCCGAATATGAATGATGTTGGTGATGATGATGATGAAGATGGTTGAAATATACCTTCCTTCACACCTCACACTCATTCAACCTGCATGGGCAGGACCCATGTTCTAGGTACTCCAAAGGCACTACAGGGAGATGAGCTGGGGGGATGTCTCCATCCTCCCTGATGTTATCCTGGAATACTACCTGCTGGTCATTTGGGTTTCTTTATCCACCAGCGTGGTCATCACCTAACAGTGACCCAGGGTGTCAAGGTCTAGACAAGTGAGGAGGACAGGGAGAGTTTCTTTCGGTGTGTCTCACTCACTCTTTAAGAAAACATAAAAGAAGGACCCAAGGGAGGACAGGGCAGAATCAAGTCATATCTACTGCCCCGAGAGGCCGTAGGACGTGGAGCTTCTGGAACAAGCTCTAAATCAGGGCATCTGTAACCCCCTTGCAGACGCCCATGACCCCAGAGACTTAGCACATTCACCCAGGCTGCTTCCTTCCCTCCCTGGCAGGGCTCGTTCTTTGCCAGCCACCCACTCTGGGTGCCCTGTGCTGAAGCAGGTGGGCTGGGCTCTCCTGGACAGAGGGAGGGGAGGGAGAAGAGAGGGAGGTAAGGAGGCTCCTTGCTCCCTGGGAACCTGCTGAGCTGGCACTTGTTGCTGCCTGGTTACCGTGGCGATGTGCTTAATGCAGCGTTGAAAATACAGAATACTGACTCCTCTCTCCCTCCTGGCCCTGGACTCCCTCCCTCCCTCCCTTCCTCTTCTGGAGCGTGAAATGAGATTGGTCAAGATAAAAAAGGAAAAGATTCGGTTATTTTTTTAAGAGTGTGGATAATGGGGCCTCTCAATCAAAATCCCAGGCTCCAGTCGGCTCCCCCCATCCCCCTTCCAACCTCTCCACCTTTCCCTGCCGCCTGCTTAGAGGAGGAGGAGGAAACCGAAAGCACAGGGCTTTTCTCTTAATTATGAATCATTCCCCAGGGCCAGGCCCAGGGCAAGGGGGTTCTGGGGCCCAGATTATGACCAGTGAGGTAGCTGGAAGGTTTGGGCCTCTCATCAAAGACCCCCAGGTGTTTCCAGAAGGATCTCATTCTTAATGAGTGGGGTTGTGAAAAAAAAAAAATAATAACACAACTACAACATCAACAGCAAGTGAATTGCAAAAGAGGTGGGGCTTGCCTTGCGCAGTGCATGGACTTTCCAAGATAAGTCATATGTAAATCAGGTTTCAGAAAATGCAATACTATTTAAATGTATCATCTGGTCCATGGAACCATGGTACAAATTAATTCTTAAGGAATTTCTTTGTACAGAAAGTATTTGTCCATCTCTTACCAGTAGTCACAATCTCCCAGTTGACTAAATGGTGATTCCTTCCATTAAAATTAATAAAACTTTACTGAGTGCCAACTCTGTGCTAGATGCATGAAACATGCTTAAAGCAAGGCATGCCATTGGCATTCTTCAATCGTTTGTGGAAGGAAGGAAAAGATCATTTATTGTGCACTTCCTGTGTGCCTGGCCGTTCATAGATATAACTTTCTTGTTGAATCTTCACCTAAAATTAGGAAGCTGGTATCATTCTAGTTTACTATAGATGAGGAAACGAGCTTAGAAAAGCAAGGGAGTGTGCTCAGGGTCTTAATTAACTATACTGTGTGGCTGAGTTGTTCAAACCCAGGTCTTTTGATTTCAAATCTAGGGTTCTTTCTACTATACCACGCTGCCTCTCCCGATACTAGAAATAACAACACAAGCTGTAGGAAAGTGACACAAGAACAGGACCAGGACACAGACTTCTCCTGTCCACTCATCATCTGTTTTGACTTCTCATGGTTGTTGTTGTTTTTCCTGCCCCATTAACAGAGTTGATGACCCTCATACCAGTTCTAGAGCTGAACTGACAACTCGAGATAGATGGATCCATCCATCCATCTACCCACCTTTCCATCCATATATCTTTATACACAATTTTCTATACATCAATAACCAGTCTTTCCATTCTTTCTTTCCACTGATCATTCCTTTAGTCATTCATCTATCCATCCTTTCTTACATCCATCCTGTCATTAATCCATCTATCCTTCTATCTACCCATCCATCCCCATCCACCCCCATCCATCCATCCATCCATCCATCCATCCATCCATCCATCCATCCATCCATTCATCCATCTATCCTTCTATACATCCATTCTTTTGTCTGTCTACTTTCCATTATCCATCATCCAGTTTCCAGCCTTTCAACCATTCTTACATCCTTCCATCCATTCACCACTTTTTCACTTAACAAATACTGGTTGAATATCTATGGTTGGGACGCTGGGGCTATAGCAGTGAACAAGACAGGTCACTCTATTCATGGAGCTTACAACCTAATCATGAAGAAAAAAGTACAGTAAACAAGTCAACAAATGAATAAAGAAGATCATTTCAGATAGTGGCAAGTGCTATGAAGACAGTAAAGTTGGATGATGTAATAAAGAGCCACAGGGAAAAGAGATAACTACTTTAGATTGGGCAAACAGGGGAGACCTCTTTGAGACGGTGTTCAAAGTGATCAGCCAAGTGATAAACCGGAGCAAACCATCCCCAGTCCAAAAGAACAGCAAGTGCAAAGGCCCCAAGGCAGGAACTAGTTTAGCATGATCACACATAAAAAGGGATTGCTGAGTATATCTAAGAACAAGGAGTAAATGGGGAAGGCACTACAAAGGGAGGGGATGTTGGTAGTGGCTGGGTCGAATTTTAAGACGACTGCTGGGAAAATAGACTGTAGACAGAGGAAGAACAGAGACCAGTTAGGGGAGGGGTCCTAACAGTTCCTGCAAGACCTTGGTGGCTTGGGCTGGGGGCAGGGGTGTGGGGGGCAGATAGCAGTGAGGGAGGAGAAAAGAGACATTGAAGATATTTTAGGGGTACAGCCAACAACACTTGGTGAATTGGGTGTAGGGGTTCCAAAACAGAGAAAACAAGAATGACTCCTAGGCTTGGAGCCTGGGAAAATGCTTGGATGGTGGTGGTGGTGGGTATATATACGGGAGACCAGGAGAGGAAGAGGTAGAATGTGTGGCAGGTGGAAATCGAGAGTTCTAATGGACGATAATAAGATTGAGATACCTCCAAATACCCAGCTTAATAAGTCACTAGACACATGATATATGTCTGAAGTCAGGAAAGAATTCTGGCTAGGACATAAATTTCAGCCATCGTACCAAGCTATTATTTAATGCCAAGAGATTAAACAAGATCACTAGAAAGAGAATGTGGATGGAAAATCACAGAAGGCTCACAGACCCAGCCCTAGCATTTAGAGCTGAAGCAGAGAAGACACCAGCAAGGAGAGTGAGGGGGGAGGGAACAGTGGATCTGGTAGCAAAGGCATCACAAAACCCAAAGGCATAGAGGGAGCGATGACCTGAGTCACAGTTGGCTAGGAGGTTGGGGGATGGGGTGGGCATAGAAGTGACCACTGGAATGATCAGGGTGGAGGTTGTGGGGATTTCAGGGGATCAGCACTGGCCTGATTGGAGGGGAATAAGGAGGTGAGGGCAGAGACCAGGGAGCACAGAAAGGGGCTGGTAGCTGGATGTGGGGCAGGAAGAGACTTTTTTAAAAGAGAAGATAGCAGCCCATGTTTGCTGGCTGGAGGAAGTGGTAAATTAGGAAGGGAGAGATTGATGAAGCGGAAAAAAGGGGATAGATTGTAGGGGGAAGGTCCTTGGAAAGGTGAGAAGGATGGGATGTGGAGCAAAGAGGATGGGTTGGCCCTTCATGGATGCAGAGACATTTCGTCCACCGGAGCTGCAGGCAGGTTGACGGATCTGGTGGTGGGAAGACGCTCCACACAGGTGCGTGCCGCCTCCTGCGCCCCAATCCCCACACCAGCTTCTGTGTGACCTAAGCACATAGGGACTTGGTGAATGTGTGTTCAATAGATGAGTGAGTGTGTGAGTGAGTGAATGCATGAATAAGTGACAAAATGAGAGAGGAAACACATTGTATTTTCCACCTCTCTTCCTTGTCCTGTGGAGCCAGTCGTGTTTGGTACTGGGTGGGGGGTGGGTTAGAGGCTCTGGCTGTGTAGCCCATGCAGAATCAGCTTCCTCCCAGGGTGCTCTGAAACCAGGCAAATAGGGGGTACAACAGCAGTTAACGGGGAACAGTTTGCATTGTGAGCTACCAGAAAGAGCACTGGCGTAGCAGCTAGGGGGCATGGGCCTAGGGCAGGCTGTAACTGAACAGGGGCTCTGGGGTAAACGTCTTTCCCTCTCTGGGGAACAGTTTCTTCATTTGTGATCCTCAGTTGAGCTTTATTCTAGCACCAGCTTCATGGGAAAGTAGTAAAAGCTAGCATTTCTCAAGTGCTTTTTATATACCAAATGTGGGGCTAAACATTCAGTGTATATTATCTGATTTAATCCTCCCTAAAACCCCACAAGATAGAGACAATGATTCGCCCCTTTTACGGATGAGGACAATGCGGCTCAGAGAGGTTAAGTGATTTGCCCGAGATGATACAGCTCGGAAGTGGGGAGCAGAGATTTGACTCCAGGCAGGCCGGCTTGAGAGCCAGGCAGTTTCAAGCCTCCCTTCCAGAGTCAGTGAAGGAGACCAGAAGCCCCAGAAAGCACTTGGCTCCCAATAGCAGATGAAGGTCCGAAAGGTGGTGCAGATATTCATGGGACAGCAGGGTGGGCAGGAAGCTGGCTTTGTAGAGGCAACTGCCTCAGAAGCACATAAAGGGATTATTGGAAATTCAGAGTTAAGAGCCCTAAGGTCAAGTTCTGCTCTGCCACTTGATTTGAGGCAAACTGCTTAATCCTGCTGCACTCCAATTTCCTCTTGTATAAATTGGTCACATTAATGGGTGCCACATAGGATGCTGGTGTGAATAAAGGGGCACAGCATGTGGGAACGTGCTTTGCAGACCTGACGCTCCCCACCAAGCACCCATGGTAATGGCGTGGTCTGCTTGGGTTTGTTGCCGTTATTTAAGGGAATCCTTATGTCATTCTTTTGGTAAATCTTTCCTTTTCGGTAAAGCCAAGACTCCACTCACAGAAGGAGGTGATCTAATGTGCTCTGTTGGAACTCTGGCACTGAGTTTGCTTCAAGTGCCAGGCTTAGGATGGAATACCCCCGCACACACCCACCCCCGTCCTCAGAGCAAGTCCAGGACACAGATTCCCCCAAGAGGTTGGTGCCTTGCAGGGCTCCTCCCTGGGCCCCTTCCTCTCATCCTCAACCCCCGGCTCCACTGCCACAGCCACACACACACACACACACACACACACACACACACACACACACACCTGTCCCCAACAAACTCAGGCTTAGGAAGGCTAAAAAGTTTGCACGTGCTGCATTCTTTCTATGGCTGCTTTGGTGACCCTGCTCACTCCTTTCAGCCCCTTCTGGAAAGGCCTTTGCTGCAGGTCAGGCCGCAGGAAAAGTGGTAGAACCTGGGCGCTGGAGTCACAGCTCCCAGACATCACCAAACCCTTCAGCTGCGTGAGCTTCTCCAGGTCTCCACGCCTTCACTTCTTTATGTAGAAAATGGGCACAATAATATCACCTCCCTCCTGGGCTACCTGGAGGACTGGGCTTGTCAGGGCAGCCCTCTGGTACCTGTCCAAAGTGATGCGGGCTGAGAGGCCCCACAGGGTGGATCGAGGGCCTCTGAACGCACACGGTCCCTGCCCTGGCTCTCCGTGTCCCCCAGGGCTGGCCCAGTGCCAGCCCCCAGACCCTTCTCCTCCACCCCCAAGCCTACATTGGTACGTCCACCTCACAGGCCTCTCACCTGTGTGCCTCCAACAGGAAGTGAATACTCTGGCAATGCCTACGGCCACCCCTACTCCTCCTACGGCGAGGCCTGGCGCTTCCCCAACTCCAGCTTGCTGAGTAAGTCCCCCTTAGGGCCGCCCAGGCCCTCTGCTGTGTGGGGCAGGGTTGGGGTACAAGACTGGGCCAAAAGTCTGCCTGAAAGGCAGCCCAGAGGCCCAGGTTAGATGGAGGGCCTGGGGAGACAGGGGGACTTGTCAGTCCAAGCAAGTAGAAGGAAGGCCAAGTACCTGGGTGTTTGGAGGAAGAACACACAAGCAAGAGACTTCTTGGCATCATTCTCCCTCCTGCTGCCTGAGGCCATGTCTCTGAAATCTTTGTTCCGTGTGAGACTCAGGGCTCAGGCCCTGGAAGGGCAGAGGTGGACTCAGAAAGTCTTAAGTGGACTTCCTGCCGTCAGGGCTCACAGTGCAGCACCGGGGACACTGAGGCAAGGACGCTGAACAGGAGTGCAAATAAGGCCGTCCTACGCATCACTAACCATCTAAGTGGCGCATGGGTACTCATTTTCCAGCACCAGAACCCTCACATGGGGTCCCTTTGGTCACTACCTTCCCGATACTTGGCCTGAGATGTGGACAGCCTTCAGGACGGAGGTCCGGAGAGAGTGAGCTGTGGGCTCCTCTCACCCCTCTCTTGCCCTGGGGCCATGGGCTGCTGGGTAGAGTTTTTAGAAACCAAACCCTATAAGTGGAAAACTTGAAGAATCCTGCTAGAATTTCCGAGTGATGACCTTGAGGTCTCCGAGCAAAGCTGAGCCCAAAGAGGAGCAGTGGAGCCAGTGTGGCCCACCCCGTGGGGCCCTATCACAGGCCTGACAGGACCACCCACTCCCGAGACCCCCTTTCTTCCCAGTACCATCCAGCATTCCAAGAATGACCGGGAGAGTGCTTAAACTGGGCTCTGTTTGCCACGTGGGTTCAACTCCAAATCACCTTTCTGCTCAATTCAGCCAGAGAGGATGAGGGTGCTGAGATGGGCCAGGGGCAGGGCAACCTCCCCGCCGAGTCTTCCTGGGCTGCACACCCTGCAGGTGTATGGAACCTCTGGAGGCCCCTAAATGCACACCCCCTTGGCCAGTCAGGATTCTAGTCCTTCTGGGCCCAAAGTAGAAGATTCTCTGACCTTGCACTGTTTGGGCAAGGTTGGGGAAGACCCGGTGATCCCCAGGTGTGCTTGGTTCTTCAAGGCTCTAGATGTAACTGCTCTCAGTTGCCCTCTCCCTGAAAGGAGGGTGTTGAAGGTCAAAGCCATCATGGGGGAGGGGCAAGAGGCCAACAGTTCTCATTCTGGCCAGAAACCCAAAGGTGAGGCCAGGGAAGGAGGAAATAGGCCCAGAGAGGAGTTAATCTTTGATGATCAGATAGGCCGGAGGAGGTAGATGATTAACGTGTTGTCTTCAAGGTTAGCAGATGCAGGGAGGTTCTGATGCGTTCCCCCTCTGACCAGCAATGTTGTTATTGTTGTTTTAAAACACGTCCAGGTTCCCCATATTATTACAGTTCCACATCAAGGCCAAGCGCGCCGCCCACCACCGCCACAGCCTTTGACCATCTGTAGTTGCCATGGGGACAGTGGGAGCGACTGAGCAACAGGAGGACTTGGCCTGGGACAGGCCCAGAGAGTCACACAAAGGAATCTTTATTTATTACATGAAAAATAACCACAAGTCCAGCATTGCGGCTCACTCCCTGTGTGGTTGGCTTAATGAACCATGAAAGACAGGATGACTTTGGAGAAGGCCAAACTGTCCTCCAAGACTCTGCAGTGAGGGGCAGAGTCCCAGAGGAGAGAGAACTGTCCCATTCCAAAAGAGACAAAGTTGGAGGAGAAATGTGGAGAGAAGAGGGAGCAGCCGAGGAGCTTGAGAGGGACGGCTCACGGCCCACGAGGGGCTGAGGGCCGCAGAAAGGAGCCTGTGGCTCCATCACCGACGTGCTCCGGTGGTTCTGAGCTGTAAGCACTTCTGTCCAGCCCACACACCACAGGTGGGCATGGAGGCTGTCCCCCACAGCCCCACTGAGAGTCACCTGCAGATCGCCCCACAGCCGAGGCTCTGGCCATCCACCTTCTCCACTCTTGCTTGGCTCTTCCCCACCTCCCTCCCTCTTGGCCAAGGCCATGGGCTGAGAGCAGGATGGAGTCAGCCAGAAGCTCCACCTGGTGGTCAAGGGCCCGCCTTTTGCCTGCTGCTGAGAATGTGTGAGCACACCCCAGGGGGCTCCTCTGTGGATCATTCCTTGTCAGCCAGCCGGGCCTATCACAGCTTGACACAGACGTTTCTGAGGGCCCCTACTCCTGGGGAGTGAGCTGCGGCCCTGCCCAGGGCAGAACAAGGCAGATTTGCCGGGACCCTTCCCTCTCCCCACAGCCCTGCCAAGCCAGGTATGCAGCCTGCAACCCAAGCCCACAGCAATGGAAGAGACCCTGAAGCGAGCCCCCGAAGCCAGCAATGGAGGTTATCCCTCTGCCCCTCCCCCCCCAGCCCTTGCCCCCAAAGCCCAACTGTAAATACTGTAAATGAAGCTCTGTTTGGGTCAAGCTTCCCTTGTTCCACCCCTAGACTTTGGCCTCTCAGTGAATTGTCTCCCTGCCATGTTGGGCTTTCTCTCCTTGATGCTTCTTTCTTTTTTTAAAGACAACCCACCATGACCACATAACTCAATAAACCATTACTCTTCGTCTCAGGCTTTGGGGTTGGCTGGGGAAGGAAGCACCCTGGAGTCTGGGCTTTCTCCAGAGAACTTCAGAGCCCTGAGGACAATGAGCTCACTTTGGGGTGGGGGGTGGAAGGACTGAAGGTCACCGGGCAGCCACTTGTCCTAAGCTTTGATTTCCACCGCGAGAGAATGTGAGGATAAAATGAACACGTGGCACGGTGGCGGCCCAATCGTAGACTCCCCACAAGCAGTGGCCCCTGTTATTCAAGGGAAGCCAGAGGATCCTCAGGGAGGGAGGGTCGATGGAAGTTCTGGGAACACCGTGAGCCCCCCTCACAGCTCCCGTGGCTCCTGCGGTGTGACAGGAGGAAGGGAGAAGACATTTCCTGGGCTCTGTTGTGTTCCAGGCTCGGGGGGGCTCCCATAAATTAAGCTGGGATTAGCCCCATTTTACATTTGAGGAAACTGAGGCTCAGGCAAAATGAAATAACTTGCCCAAGGTGGGAAGTGGGCGTGGGGTTCAATCCTCTTGGAAAGACCGAGCAATGGGGCGGCCCTGGGCGGGCAGGGCCAGGAGGGATTGAGACACCCTGCAGGGCAGACCTTTTCTAGGAAGTTTTGGAGAACAAGGGTCACCTAAAGTGGTGACTGCAAGGGCTCTGTCCCCACCAGGGTGCTTGGTCTGTGGGGACCCTCTCCATTTCAGCGGGACCAGGGACAGGGCTCTGTGCAGCATGGTGCCCAGGTGAATGCTGACAACATGGCAGCCAATGGAGTTTGAGTCAGATGGAGAGAGGGAACTCCTCACCCACCAGGGACTCCAGGAGTAGGAGGGCTGAGGTGAGGGATGGGGCTCTTGCCCCCATGGTCCTCCCTAAAGAGGGACTGGGGATGCTCACCAAGGATGGCATGAGAATAGAGCCAGGGGACCCTCCCACAGAGAAAACCCGTCTCCTCTCTGCTGAGGGGATCTGAGATGAGGCTCATTTTCCAGTAATAGCACTTGCCTCTAGCTATGAGCATGGCAGCAGGACCGAATCCCATCGTATCTGAGGCTCCTCATCACCTCGAACCTCTGGGTCCCTGAGTGCCCCGACCTGGCTCCAAGCTCACCTTGAGATGCATGGCTCCCCAAGGAGCCTGCAGAGTGATTTCGCATTCGCAGACAGAACCCTCTGTGGGAACGCTTGGTGCCCCTGGCAGGCCCTCTCCAACCCCCAAATGACAAAGGGACTTGGGCTGTGCCTTTGCTATGGGTAACCGTGGTTCTGAGCTCCACTTCCTTTCTCTGAGGGGAGCTCAGCGTCCCAGGGCACTGTGCTCAAAGCGGGTGTGGGCCAGCGGCCGTGTATCCTAGATGGTGCCTATCCCAGTGTGCAATACACGGTCAAACCATGGTCCCCCTTTGGGTCTCAGAAAATACAGTCATCTCTGTGTTGGGGGGAAGCGACAATTTGAGGTGGCCCGGCACACTGGGGGCAGTGTTGGGAGAAGTTGGGGTGGCATGGGCAAAGGATTATGAGGAGGGAGGACATGCGGGCGTGTGGGAGGCCGGTGGGTAGCTGCGTGTGAGGGGGTCAGTTTGCTCGGGAGGAAGGTCAGGCCACGGCTTCTGTGAAGACTTGTGGGAGGAGAGCACGTGCGGAGCACTGGGGACGAGGCTTGGGTCTGAGCACGCCCGAGGCACAGAGGGCCCCGCCTCACTCACCCTGCCTGGCCCCCAGGGCAATCCCAGTCATGGCCCTGGGCGTGGAGGCCTCCTCAGCTTTCCAAGCAGCTCTCCCAGCTCCCGCCCCGCCATTCATCTTCACTCCATCCCCTTCAGTGACCCCCACTGCCCCCCCCGCCCCTCTTAGTAAAGCCGGGCCCGCCCAGGGTACAGGGAGCTCACAGAGGTCTGAGTGGGCCAGGCAGCTCCCACAGGCGGCTGCACAGAGCAGCTCAAACCACCCAGGCCACCAGATGGACCAGAACCCCCCTTTTGAAGGTGGGCTGGAGCTGTGGCGACCGTCCAGTCTGACCCCACAGCCCGCAGGGGTGAGGACAGGGGCAGCTGCGAGTCCTGCCTCCAAGGCAAGCCCCAGGCTGGTTCTAGCCCCTTCCTCCCTTCTCCGATATTCTCGCCGCGGGTTGTTAGCGAAGAAAGTGTATTTTCCGTCCCTCACATGCGGGCACGCGCTCCACTCTGACAACAAGCTCAGGCAGGAGGAGTCAGTGGCCACAGTCTTCAGATGAGAGAGAGACCGGGGGAAGTTGAGGCACTTGCTAAGGCTGCTGCTCTCCTGCCTGCCCTTCTCATGCGTATGCACCTAGGTCCTCTTTAGGCGACTCCTGATGTCCTTGTCCTTTGGGGTGAGTGCAAGAGGAGGGGCCTAGAGACCTCGATGCCCCTGGCCGGTGAGACTGAGCTTCAGGGGCAGAGGGAGGCCAAGGGGATTGGTGGTCCCTGCCCCACCCCCCCTCATTCCCTACCTAACTGTCCCCCCCATCTTCCCTCATCCTCAGAAGAGGTCTTAATCCTCCACATAGGCTTAGTCTTTGTTTATAAAGCTCATTCACATCAATTTTTGTCTCTGATTCTGAACATTGGCCCCATTTTGCACTTGGAGAAACTGGGAGCAAAAGATTACTTGACTTCGTCAAGGTCATTCAGAGGAGCAGGGACCACAGCGAAGGCCAACTTTGCATCCTAATCTAGGGCCTTGATACCTGGATGTGGCCAGGCCTCTGCAGAGACCTCAGGCCGCTTTTACTGTGTAGGGAGGGACGGCAGGTGCATGACCACCCAGGGCACTGCCACGCACTCCTGACCAGGCACACAGTCCCGGGAAGGAAGGGCCAGAGGTCAGGCTACAGGTGGGGGAGGGTAGGCCTGGGCCCAGGAACAGAGTTGATCCCATTTCTGCTCTGTCCTTACCCTGAGTTTGTCCTCAGGCCATCCCGTGGCAGCTGCTGTCCTACCTGTAGGGTCACAAAGCACTTCCATCTGTAGGGCATCTAACTGTCCCTCTGCCCGCAGTTCATGCATCACCCTCCACAGGCAGTGACCAAGCTGAGTGCCCATAGCTGTGATCCTTGTGGAGAACCCCGTCCCTCAACCTCTCTCACCTCTTTGTCCTGACATTTTTCATCTCTTAGTTTCTTACTCCAGTTCCTCCTCCGCTGGGTCCGGAGCAAATGATTCTTTCGCCCCCATTTGTGTCCGCAGGGGTGTGGACGTGTGAGAGAGGAAGTGAGCCCTCAGGAAGGGCTCAGAGGTCCCGCGACCCACTCCCACAGATGCCAGGACGCGCTTCTCTTCTCTCCATCGCCATATCTTTGGGCTTTTTGTTCTTCTCATTACCTTCTTCTGTTCCCCTGGCTGTTTGGGGGACCGTGGGACACAGGCACAGAGGCCTTGTCTACTGAGGGCAGATAAGCCAGCCCCAGCACCTTCAACCCCTGGACACAACGAGCCGCCTTGCCTTCTAAGAAGTTGGAGGGAACGGGCCAGCACCCTGCCCTGGACAGCACCCTCTCTCCTCTCTTGTAAAGCAGCAGAGGCTGCTGAGGGGCAGGGGCTTGGGGCTCACGGGGGGAAGCAGGGGGCTTTGGGTGAGGGGAGAGGGGACGCAGGGCCCAGCGCCCCTGCATCTGTGCCTGGTGGCAGCTGGCCAGGCTGTGGAGTGAAGCGCTGCCTGCGGCTCTCCCAGGGAAATGTGATTTCCCCTTGAGTGAAGCGGACTGTGCAGTGTGGAAATTGGCTCTTTTCTGAGCGAGCGGCGGCTGTTCTGGAGTCGGGGCGGGCTGGGGCCCGCGGGAGGCTGCGCTGGCCCCCGGAGTGCGCCGGGAGCAGCCATGTGCTGAGAACTCATTAGGGATAAATCAAACTAGTACCAGCATGAAGCCAACACCCTCCCCCCACCGCGCCTCCGGCCCCCACCCGCTCCGAGACCCCCTACTTCTCCGTCCTCCTCCTCCTCCTCCAAGGCACCCTCCCCCGCGCGAGGGAGCCGAGCCCACCGGGCGCTCTCATCGCTCACAACCACGCGCAGGCGGGCCCACAGCCTGCCGCCCACTCCACCCACGCCGGGCGCCGCTGTTCATTTGCAAATAAATCTTTTCCGTTGGGTTTTTGTTTGTTTGCCTCGGGGAGGGGGCATCGTTAGCAAGCTTAAGTTACAGCCCCAGGCCTTGCCTGCAGCTTGGACCCGGAAGTCACGTTCAGGTCACCTCTCTTCCCACCGCCACCAAGCCTGTGCCTCCCACCCCTCCGCCCCATACCCCACAGCCCCTCTCCTGGGAGGCCTCGGCTCCCCCACATATGCCCCCTGGGGAGACAAGAGCACCCCCGTGGGCCCAGCCCAGGGGGTGTGGCCCCAACATTCCTTGGGCCCAATGTATCCAGCAGCCCTCAGGGGACTTTGCTGCAGCAGGAAGGAAATTGTCCCTAAAGGGATGAGCTCGGTCTGAAAGGAAACTCGTTTCCCCACCAATGGAAAGGGAAGAGAAAGAGAAAAGCTTAAGAAGAAAGAAAGGGGGAAGCGGCTGGTGAAACTAGCTGTTGGTGCGGAGGAAAAGGGCTGCTTCATCTGCCATTGAGTAGAGACTGAATTTGAGGAGCTGCTAGTTCTTGTCATCATTATGGGGGGGAGTGAGGGGGACTGGCCATCGCCTTTGTTTCTCCCACCCCTCCCGCAGAGAGAGCAGCCAGTGATGGAGCTAAGGAGTGGGGGGGGCGGGCTCTGACTTTACCCCGTCACCTCCCCATTGGAGACCCCAGGGGAGGCCAGTTTCTTCAGCTGTAAAATGTGTGGCTTGGGCCGAGATGAGGTCCAGCCCTAACATTGAGATTCAGTAGTTGCCTGGGTCAGTCAAAGGCATTACCGCCTCATCTGACTGGTTCAGGTATGAAGCCCTCTTTCTTCCAAATTCCCCAGGTAATTTTCCATTTAACACCATAGGACACACCATATTGCCATATTTGGAATCACATCTCTGTTGGGTGGGGATGGGGTAGCTTCTGGTGCCCTGCTCACCAAGCGGCCCCGTTTCAGCTGGAGGAGCTAAGCCAGGCTTCAAAAGGATTCCAGGGCTGGGGCAGAAACCAGAGGGAGGGAGGCTAATAAGCCACAGTTAATAGAGGCTGGGGCAGGAAAAGTCAGCTGAATCCTCACATCCATTGATTCATTCATTCATTGGGGAGTCTTTCACAAACCACCTACCATGTGCCAGACTGTGACAGGCACCTAGTAGAAAACAAGATGAATCCGATTGGATTATGCTGTCCCGCCACCCCACCCCACCCCACCCCACCCCAGCTCCCTCCGAACTTAGAAATGAGATTCAACTGAAAGTCACTACTACAGAACAAGGTGGGGAGGTGATGAAGGCCTTGACAGAGGTGATGTGAAGTGCTTTCAGCTTTGTGATATTTGAGAAATCCTCCCTGCCCCTTCCAGGCCTTTCTCCGCATCCCGGGCTTCTCCAAGTAGCAGCCACTGGGAACATCAGCTGCAAACCCTAAACCCCCAGGGCCTACAAGCCGAACCTCTCTTTCCAGAAGGAGGGTGCTAGGTGAGGGGAGTGCAAAATGTAAGCGACCTTTCCCAAACACCCCCTTCCTTGCCCTCCAGCCTGGCCGGACAACTGTCAGAACTGTCAGAATCATCAATAGGAACAGGGGAGTACCTCTGCACAGCCTGGGACCGGAAGACCTGGGTCTTTCTCACCGCGGCTTCTCCGTCCCTGCAAGATGAAGGGGTTCAGGTCTTAAACCAGCGGGGCAGCTGCCCCCTCCCTGTGCAGGCTTGGCTGGTCCCCCTTCTTCCCATCTCAATACACCCCTCTCATGCTCAGCAGGCTGACCCCCACAGCTCTCTGACCACAGTCTGGAGGAGCAGAAGAGGCCTTGGGGGCGGGATATGAGACACAGGAGAGGAGAGCTGGGAGAAGGTACATAGGGATGGAGACCACTTGGCTGTGGGCTCTAGGGCCTTGGGTTCTTCTTTCCCATAAGCTCCTGCTAAGCGGTGGTGACAGTGACAGCAGTCTTAGGGGACAGGCCTCACATCCCTGATCCCTTCCCCCTATCACACTGCAGCCAAGCTCCCCTTGGAGGGTGGAGGGAGGAGCCTGGAGGGGCCGCAGCAGCGCGATGCTGGGGGGCGCCATAGGAGGGGGAGCAGGTGCCTTCTCCCATCAGCCAGCCCAGGGTGGGGGTTGGGTGGGGGTGGGCCCAAGACCCCGGCCAAGGCTCAGGGCCCATCTGAGCATGTCGCCTGCTAAGGAGGAGCGGAGGCGGGGGAGGGGAGGGTGGGGAGGTGAATAAATAATAGGAAATAAAACTTCATGAAGCAGAAAATAAAAGGCAGATTATACAGATGTGGCAATTTGAAGGATCATTGCCTCTGTCCTCTTTTTAACTGCTGCATCTGGAGTTTTGAAGCGGCTTATCCTCTCCCTCCCTCTGCCAGGTCCCCGCCTGGCTGGAGGCCCCCACAGGGCCAAGGCACGAGTAGGGACAGCACCTCCAAGGGCTCAGCCGGTGGTATTTCCTAGCGCCTCACGCTGCCCAGCCTCTGTGGAGCCTGTGGGGCTGGGGCGGTGGGTGAAAGTGTGGGCGGGGCGTTTTGGGGTGAAGCCCCGAATGCGGTGTGTCTGGGGCTGTGTTTGTGTGAGGAAGGGGAATGTCTGTAAGAGAGCGGGTATGGGTGAGGACAGGTTGGTCCTCAGGAGTGTGGACAGGAGGGATGACAGGAGGGAACCAGGATGGTCAAGAACAGAGCATATGAAGGGCACCCCTTCAAAAAAGGGGCTTTGGCTGAAGGGTAGCTGGAGGGTTCAGTCTAAATCTCCGTATCTTCGTGCAGACAGCTTCTTTCTTCCTCTTCATCAAAATTCATTTGTTAAGCTTCAATTTGACAATGTGCCAGGTGCTATATAAACAGACATGGTCCCTGCCCTTAAGGAATTTCCAGCCTAAGACACACACACACGCACACACACGCACACTGACATTTTGTTTATTTTATTTTAAATATTAATGTATTCCCCACCTTGTTCCAGAAAGGATTCGAGACAGCTCATGGGAAATGCATGCAATAAATTAGTAAAACACAAATAAGAAATAAAGCATGGGGACCACAGAAAATATACAAGGAGTGGTCCTGAGCAGCCGCAGTTGATCTGTAAATCGGCCTCGAGCCTCTTGGCGGCCAGGCGGAAGGGTCACTTTCCTGTCCTCGCTCGCTGAATGAGAGAGTCGTCGCTTTTCTGGCCGTGTACCTCCCCCAGACCCTGTCCGTGTCTCACCAGATGGAGACAAAGACATCAGGAAACCAGAAACTTCTCCCTGACACCACAGGTGAGGTAGATGCCCATTTGGCTCAAATATGCTCATAATCGTGGTGCGTTGCCTCTCAAATCAATGTCACAGAATCATCAGTAGAAACAGGGGAGTATATCTGTACTTACCGTCTCCAGGAAGGTTATTGAGGGCCGCGTCCTGCACAGTTAGACCCCTGGGTCTGAAATGCAGAGGAGACCAGAGCGGAAGGCTTACATCATGAGGCTTTCCCAGAAGCTCTCTTGAAGGCCTCTGCAAGGCTGCACCTTGGGGGAAGGCTGGCTTCGGGGATGGCAGAAGCAAGCGGAGGAAAGACAGTAAAAGACCATGTATGAAAGTAGGAGAGCCAGGAGAACACGGAGGCTGGAAGCCCAGGAGGGATAACGTTTCGAGATGTACACTTCTTGCCCGCAGGTGTTGGGCTCAGAGCAATGGAAACCAGCATGCCCTGCTCCTACCCTTGGGAAGAATATGTTCTGTTTGGAGCAGAGACAGAAAGGAGAGGGCAGGGGATGTGAGGAGGATGGGGGAAGGGAGAGATGTAGAAAGTTACAGACCTAATGGGGGGAGCAGGGCTCAAGGAAGGCTTCCTGGAGGAGAAGGCATCCAAATAGTTGTTTTCTCCCCTTCCTGGTACTGTTAGTACTCGGGATTTGGTCCCAGTCCCCATCCTTTGGGGTCCCTGACCCTAGTGATTGGCTCAGAGATGGGCACGTGGCTCGAAGTGGGCAGCTCAGAAGGACTCTGTTTCTGGACTTGAGTTTGAACTTTCCAAGAAGCAGATAGGGTCTATGTGCTAGATTTACACCAAGAAGATGGTAGCTACTAGGGCCATCTTGGTACCATGAGGGTAGCGCCTGTCTCCTGGTCTGGGAGAGGGAGCTCAGAATCACAGAGGGCAATGGGGGCCCGGCTCAGCATGGAGCCCTAGCTCAAGCCTCACCTGACCTGGATATAGACTGTTCCATTGTGGGATCCATTAAATGTCTTTTTTTTTTTTTTGCTAAAGCCCGTTGGAGTTAAGATTAGTTGTTTGCAATGTCCAGGCAGAGGGAATGCCAAGGCCTTGAGTTGTAAGAGCAGAAACTAAGCAGGGCCCCAAGGAGGGGAGGGTGCACATGGTCAGGCCAGCAAGCCCGCGGACTAATAGCTAACTTGCTAGGCTTTTCCGTCTGTGCCAGGCATTGTTCTGAGATGCTTACGTGCATAATTTTACTTATTCCTCACAAGCACCCTGTGAGGTAAGTGGTATCATTATCCCCGTTTGATAGAGAAGCAAAGCAAAGTGAACGAGGCCAAGTAACCAGCATGGTCAGAGAGCCACAAAGGGGCAGCTGGGACTTAACCCCGGGCAGTCCGACTCCAGGTCCTGGCTGCTGAGACCAGAGTGCACTGGGCCTTGTGCAGGGTCAGACAGGCCTGTGGGTCAAAGGTCGCTGAGAGGTGAGGGGGATGAAGGCTGACAAGACATGGGGTTTGATGATTGAGTGGCATCAGTGGTCCTTCTGGTGTGTCCCCATTTCACAGAAGGGTAGAAAGGAAGCCACTTTGCAAGGTGTGAATGGGAACCAGGTGTGAACGGGAGCCGGATGAGGGAGGGAAAGAGCTGGCAAAGACCACACATCTGTGGGTCTCAGCTAGGAAGCCAAGAGTCAAATGCAAGCTTTTCTTTTTCTTGTTCTTCATGGGGATGATATACTGGAAGTTGTTTACAAGGCAGGATAAGGAAGGGGGTAGACAGTCAGCCCAGAGACCCGGGGGGACCTCCAAGGGAGAGAAGTCATGGCAGGCAGAAGCAGAGGTGGTGTGTGGTCTCAGGGAGGAGGTCAGTCCCAGGAATGCAGTGAGCACCTCTTCTTCCAGAGAAGGAAAGAGGAAGGGACAGATAAAGGTGTGAGCACGGGGACAGAGACATCCAGAAAAGTTGGCAGAGGAGCGGTGGGGAGGAGCCATTATGGAGTATGGCATTCAGGAAACCCAGAGGTCCGTTCAAGTATGTGCCTGCATGCACGTGGGGGTGGGGACAAGGGAGGAAGAAGGGCCAGATGTGGGATTGCCGGGCTGTCCTAAGTTCCCAGGCCTTTGACTTTTTTACACTTACAGAAAAGTTGCATAGTTATAGAGTGTCTCCAGGCCATAGTCTGACCCTACTTATCAGTAGGGTCACTGACTTATTCACTTAAGTCATTTCGTTTTCTTAGAGCCTTCTCCCAGGCTGGCTGCCCCCCAAGCCATGAGCCTGTGCCTCTTCTGCTGGTAAAGCACACTCCTTGGCCGCAGGCAAAGTCCCACACGGCCAGGCCCGGGCTCACCCTTGCTGCCATGTTTCCCTTGCCCTGGCTCATCCCGTTCCCCCAGGCCCCTCATTCCAACACAGCCCACCTGTCGTCTCCATCTGACTCTGACCCCCAAAGGAAAGGTCTCAAGCTTTGGGCCTCAGTGGCCTTTTACTCTTCCCCGGTGCCTGGCAAACAGCCAACAAATGAACGTTATCAGTAGAAAGCCACACAAAACAGAGATGGTGGGAGACTAGGAAGAGGTGACATCTGGGGTGTCACCTGGGTCACAGCGGGCCCACGGCCCTGGGGGCTGAGCTCCCCTAGGAGGGACAGGAACCAAACACAAACTTCAGCCAGGCTTACAGAACTGGTGCCCGTCCCATCTTCCGCAAAGCGATGCACCAACCTCACTTCCCAGGTGGGAACGGAAGCAAGGGTGGGCACAAGGTCAGACACGGGCCTATGAGTTGGATCTGCCCCCTCCCCCATCTCGGGATTAGGATTGGGAGCTCACTCAGTTTTCACTTTTGTAGGGACAGCTGGGTAGGGAACTCTAGGCTCCCCCCCCCACCCCCCAGCTCCAGAAACCCCTTTTCCTCTCCATCTGCAGATGTCAGAGTCCCAACCCTTTGCTTGAAAGACTTCTCCACAAGGTGGGAGGCCTGGTCTGGACCACTGCGCATTTAGGGAAGCGGGAGGGCCTGGTTCTGGTGATGGGTGGGGACGCACAGACTAATTTCCTCTTCTTCAAGGAGCAGGGCTGGACACGAGGGCTCCAGAAGCTTGAAAGATGCAAGCCCTCCCTCTAGTGGTCACATGTCAGAACTGCAGCCTAACCACCGGGTCTCCAGGCCCAGCCAAGCCTCCCCAGCATTGACCAGGTGGGCCCTGCTGTCACCACCTGTCTCCGAAGGCTTCATGTGCCCTGGGTGAAAGAGGCGCCCGTTCTACATATGCAAAGATGCATCGAAGGGCCACACATATGCACAAATGCAGACTTACCTCTGCCTTTTATTCTGGTTTTAGAAATAAGGATACATGTTCAGTGAGGTCAAATAAGGCACTCAAGGCTAAGCTTGTAAGCATCAGTCCTGGGCAAGTCACATCCACCTAATGCTAGGTTTTCACCTATTAACTGCACATCGGTGACCCAGGCTGCATTAAACATACATATCCGTGCCCCTGGCCCAGACCTCCTGAATCCAAATCCCTGAGCAAAGAGTGGGAATGCGTCTTTACCAGCAGGATAAAGTGTGCTTCTACATTGACAGTAAGGAGCCAGACAACAGGATTGTTACCTCCAGAGGCCAGAGACATGTTCAAGTCATTTTGGAATCCCCTCGTACTGGCCCATAAAAAGAGGTCAAAAGTATTTGTGAAATGAATGAAGGAATGAACGGATGAACACGGGATCCCGAGGTCCCCCCCTACGTTGACAGCTATGAATGTGTGACTCCTGCACAGTGCGTTCCCCACACAGGCACACACACACCTACACATGCACACGCAGATGCGCCTAGGCACAGGTGTGCCGGGGCAAAGGGAGACCCAGACTCACTCTGCAGGCGGCCCCAGCTGCTCGGCCCGGCCTGGCCCTCCCCTTCCTCACATATTCGTGCACACCTCCTTTTTCACTGGCCTGCATTGATCATGTATCCACTGGGTACTGGCCCAGCCCTGCGCCCTGGCAGGACACCCCTCACGGTCCCCCAAGGGCTACCCCCACTTGGTGGCGTTCCAGGCCCCAGGGCTGGTGACAGGCACGGATGGGAGGAGAGGGGCCCCGGTGGGAAGGCCAGAGAGGCAGTGTGTCGGCCAGCAGGCGGCAGACAGGCAGCAGAGGCCCCTCTTGGCCGGCAGCCGGCTGGCACACTTGGCTGAACAGAGACAATGGTGGCTGCCCCTCCAGCCCAGCCTCCTTCCCACAGGCAGAGCCTGGGTCCGTGAGTGTCCGGAACCTCCCCCAGAGCCCAGCTGGGAGGCAGCCAGAGGGCAGCACAAGGGGACTTCCCAGGGAGGGCAGCACAGCCCCCTGTGAGCTGGCAGGGGGGCACGGGGGCAGGGGGGCACAGGGGCAGGGGGGCTGGGGGGCGGGGCCCCTCCTTGGGAATGAAATGCAAGGAATGGGGTGTGGGAAGGGGCCAGCCTTCCACCTGGCCCTCAGGGCTCTCAGACAAGCTGCTTCTGAGAGCCCCAGGGAGACAACACCGCCTCTTGCCCCCCAGCCTCTCTCAGGGTCCCACCCTGGAGAACCTCCTTCCCTGCTCTGGGGAAACAAAGGCCCCTTGTTCCTCTCCACAGAGCTCTGGAGGCCCCAACCCCTTCTGGCCCTCCCGGCCCACCATTGGCTCTACTCTGATGATTAGCAATTGGGTGTGTGACGCGGGGCCTGTCTCATCTGCCCCTGGTGCACAGATGCGTATGAGGGAAAGGAGACAAAGGCCCAGGGCCCCAGAGTCAGCCTCAACGAGCTGGTCCTTGAAGCCTTCGGAGTCCCTGCCCGACCCTGTGCTCTGCCACCCGGGGCTGGGGCTGGCTGGGGTCTCCCAGGACCTCTCAGAGCAGGTCACCTGATCCCCAGGGCAAGATCACCCTCAGGGCTATGGTTCCCCTGACTTGACTGCCCAGAGGCTTCCTCTGCCCCAGCCTGTCTCTGGAAGCCCAGGGCCCAGGGCTACTCTGATTCTCAAATGAGCACTAAGCTGCCTCCCGGCCCAAGAAATGTGGCCACTGTGGATTGTGGAAGGGTAGAGGGTGACATGCGAGCACACGTCCTTGACCTCCCTCCTCCCTTGGGAGTAACCGGGGCCTGGGGTGGCTGGGGGCTGCCATCGGGGTGGACACAGCAGTTTGGGAAAGCTCCAGTGAACACAGAACAGAGCGAGGACCACAGGGGGACAGGCGTTGTCCTTCTGGGTGAAGGGGAAGGCCTCGCCCCGCACCACGGACCCACTGAAACACGACGCTCCTCCGTGGGGTCTCATCACAGGTCCACCCCGAGCAGGGGACAGTCTGTGAGGTGGCGTCGGCTTTACAGCTGATTGCGGTTCCTCTTGGGAATGATCTTCCGGTATGTCCTGCGCTCTGAGATGTTGCGCTTCACCTTGGCCGTGGTGGGGGCCTCGTCCTGGTGCAGCGACGGGCTCGAGTGGGATTTCTTCAGGCTGGGCTTGGGCTCCTGAATGCCTGCAGCTTCCCTCCCGAGCTGCTCCTCCCACAGGTCCAGGTCATCCGACGGGCAGCGAAGACGGGCCACCAGCAGCTGCACATACGTCTCGTAGCGGGTTTTCTGCAACACATGGGCCCCGCCGCCTTAGCGCCTCCCTGGGTGCAGGGGACGAGGAAGCTAGAATCGTGGGGGGCAGACAGCCAAGGTCTGCACTGGACTCGAGCGGCCAGACTTTTCAGAGCTCAGCAGCCTCACATCCGAGCCCTGTGGTTACCAGGACGGTCTCACTCCCTGGGCCCAGCCCTATCCTAACCGCCACCACCTTGGAGTGCTGTAACTAACGTCTCCAGAACATGTTACATCTCCAAACCACTAAAAGATCCATAACCCACTAGGCCTGATCTGTGCAGCACAGCGCACAAACAGCTCACATCTGTACCGAAGCCTAATTGAGTCTGAATAGCATTTTAACAATTGGCATCTGGAGAGAGAGAGATGCTAACTACCCTCATCTGTTTAACGCTCCCGAGGCCTCCGTAACTAGCAGCCTTTGGATACAGGTCCCGGCGACCAAGCACATTCCCATCCTCCGTCACGCTGGACCCTCAGCCCAGCCCTGGGTGGCTGGGTGGCCCACGAGTCATTATCTCTGCTCTACATAGAGGGGAGTGAGGTCTGGGGAGGGCCGGGGGCTTGGCGAGAGGTTGCAGCTGGTCGTTAGCAGGGAGAGGGCAGCACGAGGCCCAGTGCTCACAGCCCCAGGGGGTGACACAAGACACTCCCTTCTCTGACCTCTGCTTTTCTGTTCTCACAATGCCCCTCACCTACCCCCTGCTTTGGGTCCCAGAAGGTGCACGGACAAGAGGCCGTAGCAGAATCTGGGTCTAAGGTGGGGGGGTCAGGGGATAAGACATTTTGGAATCGATCATAGGGCTCATATAAACGAGGCTCGGCCCTGACTGGAGCAGCATGTGAATTCATCATTTTTGGACCAGCTGTTTAATCTCCCCGTGCCTCAGTTTCCTCATCTGTAAAGTGAGGACAACAGTCCTTACCCCAGAGTTGTTAGACAACTAAACAAGATAACAGAGTCATGTAATACAAGCTCCATTAGTGTTACATGCCTATGAGTACTAGGTAGGTATTACGGGAAATAATTCAACTAAAATAGTTTTTCCTTCAATTTAGGGAAAGCCAAGTACAGTATACTCTTGGGTGAAAGAAAGTTATAAAAATAACGTCCCCTGTGAGTGTTTGCAGACAAGCAGCTGCTGGGTGCCCCCAGGACAAGAAGTGAAGAGGTCTGAGTGCACAAGGACACGCACACTTCGCTCACGCCCTGTGTGATATACAGGTGTGCATACAAGGCCTCCCTCCGCCCTGGAGACTAAGGCTGCAAGGACGGATGCGGCCACGAGAGGGCGGCAGAGGGACCAGCCGAGGGGGCGGGAGAGAATCGGGCGGGCGGAGACTGGGGCGCCTGACCTCATACTCCAGGTACTCCTTCCGCAAGCGGTACTCCTCCAACTCTCGGCTGCGGCCCCGCCGCTCCGGTAAGTTCCTCTGCAGATCTAGCAGGTCGTCGGAGGCAGCGTCCAGGCAGTTCTCGTGGGATCGATGCTGCTCCTCCTGGGAGCGGGAGGCAGAGGGGGACGCTGTCCCACCGCTCCCCACCCCGCCCCGGGTTCCCGAGCGCAGGTGCATAGCCCATCGCAAACCCCCGCTTCGTTTCTCGGGCCCAGGTTTGCAGCCCACTCACCCTACTTGTTCCCGAGCCCAGGTGCGCACCCCCCACCCTCCCCCACCCCCGCTGCCCACTCTGTTCCCGGGCCCAGGTGCAACCGTCCCTCTGTTCCAGGCGTAGGTGTGCAGCCCCTCCTTCCCACCTCCCCTCTCGTCCCGGTCCCGCGCAGCCCCCTTCCCCGCCGCACCCGGCCCTTCCGCAAGCTGTACCAGGGAGCTCTGCGCGGGGCCCACGGGCAGGATGGGCCTGACGAATCTGCGCTGCGAGCCCACCGCGGCGGGGAAGGGCGGTGCCGAGTGCGTGGCGGCCGCCAGGTTGATGCGCGCGATCCAGGAACTCATCTCTTTAGCGGTGCTGCGGACAGAGGAGGCCGTGGGTCCCCAAGGTCACGAGGTCGGTCCTGCCCCTCTCCCCGCAGCCTCCTGCGGTCTGCAGTCTTCCAGACTCTCGGGACCCAGCGTCTCAAAACCTCAGAAGCCCTGCCACTGGTCGAGGTGGTTGACCTCTGGTTTTAGTCATCCGTCAAAGAGTAAAAATCTGGGAAGGCAATAGATTTTGACCAAATGCCCAAGACAGTGATCAATTGCTAGAGGCTTCCTGGAATCCTCTGTTTGGAACTGGGAGGCTTGACCGGGACTTACACACAGAAGGCGGATGCATTGGGGAAGCCATCAGGGGGGTGGGGGTGGGAGCATCAGGCAGCACCAGCCTCAGGGGCCAACTTAGGACCCCTTCGAGCTGCAGCATTCTCCGGCTTTCCGGTCAAGAAGGAGGCTCCCGCCAGGACCCTGGCCCTCAGCCATCAGAGAGTGAGCCAGGGATGGGGAGAGAGGAGAGCCAGGACTTTGCTGCCGTCTGTCGCCCCGGGACTTACGGTGCCTGGAAGAGGTAGAGCCGCCAGTCGGCAGTCCGCAGCTGGAAGACGTGTGGCTTCTTGGTGTAATGGGTGGCCGGGGTGGCCAGCGAGTGGTGCACCCCCACGGGCTCATCCACCATCTGCGCCACCAAACTCTCCTCTGCAGGGCAGTGGTCCTCTCCCTGCCACGGGGCACAGGGGCTCAGAAGAGAGGTTGTCCTCAGCTTCCCCCACCCTCCGAACTATTCTGGGCCTTCCCCTGTTCCCCCACCCTGCCCGTCAGGGGTGTGCACCCTGTTCCTACCTTCAGGAAGTAGAGAACCATCCCCCGAAGCAAGGTGTGATACATCTTCCAGCCGCGTTTGCCCCATGGTGCTGTGCCAGGATTACACAAAGATGGGCACCCCATCCAGACACACACGGCCCCTCGCCCCACCAGCTCGGTCCCTCCCTGCCCAGGGTGCACAGAGACATGCGACATACCAACACAACAAAACACAGTCACAAACAGGCACGCGCCACGCCTCACGCCCGGACAATCACAACTGGACCCCACAACCAACCAAAACGGATGTCCCTGCCGACTGCCGCCTTTCCGAACACTCCCACCCACAAGCACAGTCCCACTAGACATCTTTCTGGTCCCATCCAGAGAGGCACAGGGACTCAGTGCTCACGCGGAAGGAGGCCTGCTTCCCCGGAGTCCCCGCCCAGCCTTGCTCAGGCCCTGTGGCTTCTCAGGGCCAAAGGCTAGGACCCTGGCTGCTCAGCACACCCTGTCCAATCCAGGACTCCCTCACGGCTCTGGTCCTGTCGCTGGCCTGCCCTAAAGCAGGCACCTGTCTGCGGGATGAGACCAGATGACCTCCTGCGGGTCTCTGTCACACACACACCCATTTAGAGCAAACTGTGTCTATTCCTTTGTCTACAAGGAATGCCCTCTTGCTCTCCATTCCTCCAAGGTTCAGCTCAGATACCATCATTTCCCAGAAGCCTGACCCATCCCTGTCCCCCACATCTCACCCCCCCAAACAAAACCCAAACCTAGCCCTCCTCCACACCCCCACATTTGATCTTACCCTCCCTACACCACTTAGCAATCTCCACCTTTGATCCCAGACATCGATGCGTTTGTTTGACTTCCCCTTACCACGGGGACCCTGGAGGGCAGGGAGTACCCAGGTCTGTCCTGTCCCTGCACCCCTAGCCCCTGGCATCTTACACGGCACCCAGCACATGGTCACCAGCAAGGAAGGAACACGGGCGCCTGTCCTTGGCCTGTGCGATCTCTGCACACTGGCACACGTTAACCAGTGTCCCTGAGCCGAGCCGCTGCGGCACACATGTGCACACTCTGGTTCGGTGGCGGACGTAAGCCCCACATGGCCGCAGAGCAGCAGACACTCACTCTTCTTGCCATCTGCATCATGATGCATCTTCCGGGCCAGGATGCCCAGCTTATAGGTGGGTGCCGTGGGGTTCTGGGCCAGCTGGAGGAAGGGCTTGTTCATCTTGCCTGCGGTGGGAGACAGCTGGGCCTCCTCTGGTCTGGCTGCGTCTTCTTCGTCCCTGGACATCAGAGAATCAGGTTGGGGGTACTGACTGGGCAAAGGCCACCAGGAGGCACCCACAGCCTCGGCACCCTCCACCCTCTCTCGCAATGGGGAGCCATATCCCAAGACTCCCCAAAAAGAGTCCTTCTAAGCCAGCTCATCCGTTCCTGTCAGCCCCATCCCCTACCCCACCCCCAGCCCCTCCATATATGACCTGGGCTCCTCTACCTGCTTGAAATGGGCCCGGGGCCCAGCTTCTGATTGGTCCTCACTCAGTGGGGAACACTGTCCAGTGGGGCTCCTCCAACTCTCAGGGGGCAGGTAGAGGGAGGACAGGCCCAGAGACAGGGAAGAGGCAGGGAGTGGGGGGGAGACGGCTCTCACTTACACAGCCCATTCAAGCTTCTCACTCCGGATAGACCAGTAGAAGGCCTAGAACAGAAGGCACACAGTGGGCCAGGAGCCTCGGCCTGTGGGGCCTAAACGCTACCTGCCACTGGTAGGATGGGAGCAGGCTGCTGTCGGCCTCATCCACCCCCAACACAGCTGCCCTTCTTCCCTGAGCAGGAGACAGCTGATCCGTGCATCCACACACCCATGCATGCATGTAACCATTGACGGAGCATTCATCATGGGCCGAGCACCGGGCCGGATGCCGGCGACAGGGTGAGCAAAGCAATCCGAGTCCCTACCTGAGCTCCGTGAGGCCTGAGCTAGTTCTCCTGAGAAGGAAATGGATCAGCCACATAGCATCCCGCCCAGAGGGATGGGACAGAACAGGAACAGCTGACCGACGGGGGCAATACATGTATGGTGAGCGAATGAACAAATGACGTGCTGGAACACCAAAATGCTCCAACAAAGAGTATTCGTGTTGATGCATCCTGCTTGCCTTTGGAGCCCTGGCAATGCCTGGCACACAGCAAGCGTTTGAGAAGAACCAAGGCCATCACTGTGTATGAGAAACGTGCTGTGTGCCCTGCATCACACTAGGCATCTGACAATCTTCATTTCACTGTGAGGACCATGCCACACAGTGGTTGCTACCCCAGGAGGAGCCCAAGTGGGCCGAGGGACAAGAATTCAAAGCCTAGAACCTCGGGTTCCTATGTCATAGACTTAGTGCCCCCGGAAACTCTGCCCTTCATTCATTCAGGCGACCAAGAGACCAGTGCTCTTTGGATCGCCCATGCCTCAGAATCGCCAGGAAGCTTAAGAGAACATTTTAGAGGCCCCAGCCCCAGAGATCCTAATTCAGCAGGTCCAAGGCAGGGAGCCTGTGAATTTCCTCAAGCCAACAAATCCCAAGGCAGTGCTGAGGCAGCTGGCTAGGACCTAGCTAGGACCTTCCGTAAACCAGCCTGTCGTCCCAAAGATAATGCGGCAGAACTGAGCCCAGGCTGGGAGCCCCGGCACTGCGAGCCCAGGGAGCGTCCCCACATTACCACCCCCTTCCCTGACATACCTTCAGCAGCTCCTTGGGGAAGTTCCCGCCGTCACACAGGCCGTTCAGGTTGGTTATGAATTCCTGGCAACTCATGGCCTTCCCAATGTTCTGCAGCCATTCAGAGAGGCAGGGCCACTGGCACACACTTCTCACCCCAACAGAATAACCCCCAAGGCGGCCACTCCGGAACCTTCTCCAGCTCTCCAGACCTACCTCCCCTGGGGCCCTTCCATGACCCCCACCCCAGGCCTCTAGTCTCACCCCTCCCTTCCAGCATGCCCTGCCCTCTCACCTGTCCATGCAGGTCCGTGTTAAGGAGCATGATGGCACAGGTCAAGGTGTGTACAGAATCTGCTCCAGAGGGAGGGCAGTGGAGAGAAAACTCGTTGAAAGCATGACTCCCGCCTTTCCACCTGCCCGTGCAGGGTGGGGTGACCCCCAAATGCTTCCGGTTCCCCACAGTCCCCCAGACACACTCCCACCAGCCGCTACCCAGTAAACTCCTGAGTAGACAGACCAGGGGACACTTCCATGCCACTCTCTCCCATGGACCCCAGAACCCAGGGCCAGCCCCTTCCTACCTGCAGAGGAGAAGACCCCAGGATTGCAGTAATGGAAGCGTTTGGAGAACTGGTAGAGGATTCGCTCACGCTCCTGAGTCTCCCCACTGAGCACCAGGGCCTGCAGGAAGCCCCTGGAAGGAAGGCCAGAGTCCAGGATGGAGCCCAGGCTGGGGCCGCCAGCAGGCGCCAGAGCCCGGGGCCAATCAGATTCCAGCCTCGCCAGCACCCCCTCCTCCCTAGAGAGGGCCCGGAGGTCTTACCGGAGGGCACGGTCCAGGCTCTGGCCTCCAAACTGGAAGAAGGACAAGTACTCCTCGGCCACAGCTCTGCTGAAGTCATTGCTGCGGACAGGAAATGGGCATGAAGCCTGCACTGGGGGTCTGGGCCCCAGGGCCCGCACACGTCCCGAGAGGGCAAGAGGGCAACGGCACAGTAGGGCTCTGCCACTGGCACCACCCAACACCAGGCGGGGAGAACACGGGGAGTTGGGCAGGGGAGGCAAGGGGGCCGGTCCATTGGCTCTAAGCAGGGCTCAAGCTATGGACAGGCGGTGACCTGGGTGATGAAGAGGAAGAGGCAGGCAGGGCAAGGGGATGGGGAAGGCATGGGTGGGGACACGAATGATGGATGAAGGTCAGCAGTGGGGCAGCAGGGACACAGGGACAGGAGGGACGGCAGGTGGACGGAGCCCACC
Organism: Proteles cristata cristata; assembly: GCA_017311185.1. Lineage (NCBI taxonomy): Eukaryota > Metazoa > Chordata > Mammalia > Carnivora > Hyaenidae > Proteles > Proteles cristata. The sequence goes on from JAESUZ010000321.1 coordinate 309,186, forward strand.
AACCACTCCCTCTCCTGACTCAACCTCCAGCCTTGCTCGGGCTCAAAGCCCCTTACTTCTTCTGCAGGTAGGCAGCCACTTCAGACTTCCGGAAGCCTTCCAGGTGATAGAGGCGAGAGGCCAAATTCCAGGCCACCTTGTCGGTCCTGACACCATTCGCCAGCTTGTCCCCAGCCTGTGGCCTTTGGCCTTCCTCTGGGGACTGTGCTTGGGGCATGGGGCTCTCAGGAAGCCTGCAAAAGTACGACAGTGTGCTGAGATTGCCACGGGGGGGGGGGGTGGGCAGGAAGGGGTATTGGGTCAAGTGTCCCTACAGGCTAGTCCTGGAAGGGATGCTTAGAGTCCCTGCCCAGAGCTCAGCAGGTGAGCTGGAGCTCCAGGGTCTTGAGTGGTGGGGGCCGAGGGGGGCTGGACTAGGGCCTCACCGGGGAAGGAGACCGGGTCACAGCCTGCCTGGCCTGGGCTGGGCTGGGCTGGGCACCAGGAGAACCCAGCCCACAAGTGCCAGAGCCAAGCTTAGCACCTGGCACTTTCTTAAGCAAACCACCAGAATGTTCTGAGCCTAGTTCACCTCTGGTGGCAGGTGTGTCCTTTGAAGACACCAGCGACATTGAATCCATCCCCAGGAGGGATGGCATTGGTCTCCCCAAACCCCACCAGCCCCTCATCTCCCTCACCTGTCCTACCCTACCCGGGACGCCTCCGTGCCCCCTTCCCCCTGCCAGGCCCAGCCCCAGCTTCACCCCTAGTGCTGGAGCCGCGGAAGGTGCAGGGATGAGGGGAGAACAAGAAGCCAGACTGGCTTCAGGCACAGCTGCAGCCCGGGAGTTAGAGAGGCGGGCCTCCGACCTCTCCCTTCTCACACCACCGGTGGCCCCATGCGATACGGGAAGCCGTCACCACAGGAGTCCAGATGGCGACCTGTCATTATCTTGAGCTCACAGGGGCCCAGGCAGCCCTGACAGACTCAGGGGACCCTCAGAGCCTGGCAGTTAGAACCCTGGAAGTCACCGAGCTCCATCTCCCCCTGAGTCCTCGGTTTCCCCTGCAACGTGACAACCGGGGGTGGGGTGTCCTGGTTATCTGCACACTCATCATCCAAGTGGCCACGGTTAGGGAGCTGTACGGGTAAGCAAAACTCATCAGACCGTGAAATTGTTCACTAATAAACTGACCGCTTAGAAAATTAGGCCACACTCTCTCCTTAACACAGACGTCTATCTCTGCCCCCCGACCCCCACACCACTGCTGGGCATGTCTTTGCTGCTCATTCCCCACCGCTTCCTGAGGCTCCTAACACAGCCAGCAAGGCGGGGCCAGCATAACGAGACCCACTGAAAAGTGAAATTACAAATCTCGCCCAAAAAAACCTAGGATTTCATGAAGTCCATGTAAGTGATGCCAGAAGTTTCCAGAATCACATGGAAAGTCACTGACAAACAAGGAACTGGAGGAGTTGGTCCACTGGACAGCTGAAGAGAAGAAAAATAATGACACCTTGGTCACATCTAAACGGAACTATCTGAATACCCAGCTGGGCAACCCCAAAAGACGTTTATAGAAATGACCTAGTCGATGAGCATTGTTACTCAAATAATAAAGCTAGATGGGGAGTTACTTTGGGGGGAAAAATAATGCAAATATAAACTGTCACAGGATTGTACACTTGAAATGGGTGAATAGTATGTTGAATAATTTCTCAATAAAGGTGTTATTTAAATAAGTTAATTGAGGGATGATCTAGGTGGCTCAGGTGGTTAAGCGTCTGATTTCGGCTCAGGTCATGATCTCGCAGTTTATGAGTTCAAGCCCTGTGTCGGGCTCTGTGCTGACAGCTCAGAGCCTAGAGCCTACTGCAGATTCTGTGTCTCCCTCTCTCTCTGCCCCTCCCCCTCTCATGCTCTGTCCCTCTCTCTCAAAAATAAACATTGAAAAAAATTAATTGAAATCAGATGAAAAGTAAAATAAAATATAATAAAAATAACCTCTGTGACCTCACTGTGACAGTCAAGCCTGAAGGCGACATCTCATTGGGCCAGGAAACTCAGGCCAGGAGCATTAATCCTATATTGTGCCAAAAATAAGATTAAACTTAATTTATTTATGTAATATTTAGCATCAGAGCAAGAAAAGTCCCAATCAAGCCTTTTTTTCATTATTTACTATGAAAGTATGCTTCTCATTTTAGTGGATTTACTTACTTTGTATTTCGGGTTGAATCGACTGAGAAGAGCCCTCTCTTCTCAGATTCTGAGGGACTCCCCTGATTACCCAGCCTCCAAACACCTCCAGAAACAGTGGAGTTTTCCAGATGCTTGAGGAAATGCTCTGGTTTCTGGCACCACCTAAGGCTCTGTCGCCATCCCCCAGTTGACACCGAGCTAGGAGTGGGGCTGACTTTCCAGTGAGTGCAACCTGAACATCACTCTTGCCTCCTGGTCTCCTCAGTGCATCCCTCCTCAGCCAGCCAGAGGACGACACCTCCTTCCTGGGAGGAGACCCCAGGTGCTGACAGTCCCCATGCGGCCTCCTGCAGACACTTAGGCTGGCCTGCCAGGTGTCCTGCTCCTGCCTGCGGCCACAGTTCTGGGCTTATTCAATCCTGCCCTGGGTCCCAAGATCCACCCCCTTGGTTCCGGCCAAACTTCCCCTTGGTGCTCTGGCTTCCTCTCAGGTCTGAGCCAGCACCCAGGGCCAGGCTCACAGATGGATCTCTCCCCGACTCCTCCTCAAATGCGAAGCAGTGTGTAATCCCCACATCACAAGCTCTGACCTTGCACTCCCCAGCGCCGCCTAGCACGGCTGCTATTTTTTCTGGGCATGTGGCCCCGGTCAAGTTCCCCGAACACCTCCCCCACCTCCTCTGCCGGGGTCCAGACTCTCGGAGCATTGCCTCAGCACACACAAATGCTGCCCCACGCGCCTAACGGTCTGCTTCTTGGTTTCTTGTGCTTCCAAACCCCCCAACATTTCTCAGAGCTGCTGGCCCTCAGTCATATGCTCCTGGTTAATAGATACTAGTGTGTTAAATCCCACTGCGCATTTCTCATGCTCTGTCTGGACCAGGGTATTTCTGAATGTATCCACAATTAGAGAGGTGATTAGTCTAACACTTACCCTTCTGTAGAAGTCAAGTGGGCACCAGGCTGGACGACGGCTCCAGCCTCTGGAGATCTGGCCGGGCCTTCACTCTTTACTTCCTTCCCAGGGTCTGGAGCCTCTCCTGCTGCCTCCTCCTCCAGGAAACGCGGCTCTGCTCCGTCTGTCTCCAAGAGTGAAGGGCATGAGGCATCTAGTGTCCACTCGGGAAAACTGTTGCCCAGGTGGTGGTCCCAGAGCCGTGGGCTGCCCTCCCGGGGGCCAGGGCCTCTGCTCTCAGGCGTGGGGCTGCTAGGTTCCGGGGAAGACGCTGGGCTCCCCAGCAGGCCAGGAGCCAAGGTGCAGGGAGCAGATCCTTGGGAACACTCAGCATCACTGTCACCTAAGGAAGAGCAGGGAGCGAAGCTGACGTGGGGCGAGAGGCAGACCCAGGGCGAAGGGGCCTGGCAGAGCTGGGAAAACAGCCTGGAGAGCCACCTCCATGAACTCCCTCCCCGGGGCTCCTCCCCTGGAGCTGGGTGGCACGTTCTGTCCCTCCTTCGGGCAGTGGCCTCCCACATGCCGAGGCAGTGGCCAGAGGGCTCCCAGGAGACTCCAGTCCCCAGGCAACCTGGGGTTCAGGGCTTCCTAAGCCACGAGGGCCCAGGCATCAGAAATGCTGGTCTTGTATTGTTTCTTCATTTATTTTATGCAATGAGCATTTTCAAGCCCACTGTACTGCTGAACTCACAGAGGCAGAGGCAGGATTAAACCCAAGTCTGTCTGACTCCATCACAATACAATGGGACTTCTCAGTGATACCTATGGATCCCAGGGTGACCTCTGTCCCCACCTGGATCCAAAGCCTCCCACCACCCAATTTCCCAGAGCCCATACTAGCTCTCACCTTGGTCCTGGAACAGAAGAGGCACCAGAGGCCAGGAAGGACCCCCTTCTGTATGCCAGCCTTCAGGGCTGGGCAGGGCCTGTTGAGAGAGGCACAGGATCTCCATGAGCCCTGGAGGCACTGAGAGGGAAGGTGGGGAGGGGAGAATGACTTGAGTATCCAGGGCTCCTCCCTCCCTCCTGTCTTCCCACCCAGACAACATGGCCGCAGTCCAGCCTAGTTTGGGTCCTCAGTTCAGAAGAGGAATCCTGGATGGGAGAAGACCTGCGTCCCAGAAGCGCTGGTGCCGGGCCCCAGTGTCGCTGGGCTCGCAGTCCTCCATACAGATGGGGCAGGGGAGGCCAAGAGAGAGGAAATGACTTGCCCAGGGTTGCACAGGATGTGTGGCGGGGCTCAGGGCAGATCCGACATGTCTTGTTTCCCAGGTCAGTGCTTTGTCCACACAGGATGCTACAGACACGGTGGGGTCACGGCTGTCTCCCAGAGAAGTCTTAGAGAGAAGGAGGAACAAGAAGTTTGACCTGCGGGAAACTGTCCTTCCAGCCTTTAACACACCCCACGAGGCCTCCGGGGTGTCCCATGCATGGCCCCTGACTTCTTGCCTCCTCCCTACATGGGCTGCAGCACCAGCCCCAGGATGCGCTGGATGCTAGGGAGGGTGATGGCGCCCAGGCAATGGGATGGGAGAAAATGCCGCTTGCTGCAAGGATGGAGCTCCCAGGCTTCCCTCTGAGGACCCCAAGGGTGCTGAGCAACAAGGGTCACGGGACGGAGCCACAACGCCCTACACCGGACCCCCCAGCCTTTGGGTGAGGAGACTCCAACAGTCCCCAGCAGCTCCTCTGATCTTGGGGCCGGGGGAGAGAGGAGAGCTGCTCGGGTTAACGGCTCTCCTATCATTGTTCTTTGCAGCCCGAGAGATTAGAAAGTTACAGCCCTACTCTGCCATCTTGACGTTCCTTATCTCTTAAGTAGAGATCTCCCTGGGAAAACCGTGCTCCCTGCTGTCTCACATCGCTTGTCCCCGTAACTTGTCCCAGTCGGTATCAAGGACCTCTGCCCTTGTCGTAGGGGCCTGATCTATCAACACGGGGGTGGGGAGGGGGTGTTGAAAGAGGGTGAACCAAAAGTAACTAAATGTTGAAATCTCTCAACAAAAGAGACAACAAGACTCCTAAAGCAGACATCTCCTAGCCAGGGGCAGAGGTCACCTCGAGGGCTGGGCGCTGCCCTGTCACAGCTGGGAATGCCTCCGAGGTGGGAGGGGTGCAGACTAAGAATGGCCTGGAACACGCTGCAGCTGGAGGAGCTGTCTGTTCTCCAGACACAACCCCCTGAAGCTGGGGAGATGGAGACATTTGTGGACTTAATTGCCATCATGTTCTGTTGACATCACGGCATTCGAAAAATGCCCTGTAATTCTGAAGGCCACACTGGACCTGCTTTTTGGCTCTATTACTTCAGAATTCCTAAAGGCCTTAGCAACTGAGAAGAGTGTTCTGGGCTCAGTGACCCCAGAGAAAGACCTTGCCTTCCCTGTCCCCATGCAGAGCCTTGGGTTAGTCCCCAGGGCTCAGCTTACCTCACTCTCCCCTCCGCCAGAAGGTGCTTCAGGGATCCCTTCGGTGGTGTCTGCCGCGGCCCATGAGAAGGAGTGAGGTTTGTAGGTGGGCACCGGGAATGGAGGCGTGGTGTGTCCGCTGGAATCAGATGTGCCATCCCCCAAATCCAGCTCACCGTCTGGCTCTCGCGCCACTCCACCTCCTGGGGGTGGGAGCTCCAGGGACTCGGGACACTGGGGCCCAGGTCTCAGGTCTGTGCAAGAGTCTGAGAACCCCCAGGAAAAGCGAGCTCCAGAAGTGCTGGTATCCGAGCAAGGGCTCTCCAAAAAGAGGGGATTGTCGAAAAACACGTTCTCCTCCTCGGCACCCCACTCTGGGGAAGAGTCTGGCCTTCCCTCCCTGGGCCACTCGGGCTTCTGATTCTCCCCCTCGGGCCCGCTGCTGTCTCCCCCCGAGGCTTCCTCCACGGGCAAGCTGGGGTTGAGGCCTGAGCCCCGGGGGCCGGCGGGGCTGGAGGGGAAGCTGGGGAGCTCCGCGGGGACCGTGGGGAGGCAGCACCTCAGCTCGGCCCGGAGCCCTTCTGTCTTCTCCAGCTCCTCTTCCAGGTCCAGGACGCACATCTGGGCCTGCAGGATGCCCGCCCAGAACACCACCTGGGTGGACGAGCTCTGGCTCTGCCTGGGGCTCCCCAGATGATGGCTGCTCCCAGGTGACCCGGGGGGTGCTGCTTTGTGCCTGGGCCCCCCCTGGGAAGGGCTGCTTTCCAGGTACACAGGCTCTGAGCTGGAGCCCCTGGGAGGAGCATCTGGCTTCGTGCAATTGGGAGGTTCATAGGACCAGGTCTGTTCCACACAAGGTTTGGGAGGGTCAGGATGGCTGTGCGTTTCCCGCAGGTGTGCTCCTGGGCAGGGCTGCAGGTCGTCTCCCAAGCAGAGGTTGAGAAATTCCATGGGTTTGGGGTGTTCAGAGAGGCCGTCGTCACCCATCATGCAGAGCACAAGTGGCTCAGGAGCCCCCAGAAATGTCCACATTCACAATTCCATCGTGTGGATTAGGGGGAGCGCTGGCAGGGGCCGGGGCGGCCGCTGGGAATCCACATCTACCCTGGAAGGGCCCAGAGCAAATGCAGGTTAGCAAAGGGCTGTCAGCTCCAGGAGGCAAACGTCTAGTGTATTCGATGTGTTTTGGGATGCCTGTCACAACCATGCCCCCGGCCAAGGGATGCTGCCATCCACAGCCCTGCTGGGGGTAAGGGGTGCACCGTACATGCCGTGGACCCCCAGTCCAAACCGCTCACTCTAAAGACCCCCATCTGTTGGCTGAAGGTGCCCCAGAGGCTTAGCTGAAAAAGATAAACTGGACGAACCAGATCTTTTACTTGGGAATTAGGACTGGAGAACCGAGAGACTGACGTGGATGGCAGGAACGGAAGGGGGACACGCCTCAAAACAGCACGAAGGCAATGGAAGCCAAAAACACACATCAGCCAACGCATGTGGGACCCAAACAGACAAGACTAGAGGCGAGGAGACCTGGGGGAGAAGCAGGCACCCAGGAGAGAAAGGTCCAGGCTGCCTTATTTCTGCCTCCCTGGGCTCCTGTCTTTGGGGCCTCATCCTTCGCTCGACTAGGGGGCTGCTTCTTACCGCAGCCATGCCCCTGGGTCCAGGTGGAAGCCAGGAAGGGGCACTGGGTCAGAGTCAGCTGGAGGACCCACAACCCACTGGGCCTCCCCAGCGGCAGGGGGAGGAGATACACCACTGTGCCGGCTAAGGGGCTGCACTGCATCCGCTCAGACCCGCCCAATGCATCGGCCACACTCGCACCATTGGGTGCAGCTGAGGGATCTCGAAGGTTACTTTCCAAGAGCACACGTCTCCATCCTCCGCATGCGGACGAGGACTCATGGCTTTTCTGGGTGGCCCTGCTTCTTCAGATCACAGGGCTGGTTTTGATCCTGTGGACACTATGAAACTCATAACTCAATCTGTTTCGCTCTTGGGACTGGCTCTCAGGAAGTACAGCGTCAAGTGCACAGGCCCTTCAAGCACAGATTTCCAGTACTGAACGCATCCCTGGCTTCATCACGCTTTTTCTTATTTTCCCTTTGGCTCACTTTCCTCGCTTACGTGTTTCCAATGTGAAGTCTTGGGTGTGCTTATGTGTTATATTAAACTGTTTTGGGGAACAAAGGTACACATAAACACACACCTGCTCCTGACGTGTAACCACCTGTTGCCTACTTTATGGCCTGCCATTAGCCACTCAATAAATGGGAACCCCCAGAGCTGGAAAACCAGGGTCGGGTGGGGGTCCTCCTATTGTAGGTGACCTTAACCTATTGCTTAAGGTCACCTAGAAAACATGACTTGGCTCTGTGCCCTCTTTCAGGAAGGTGCCTGACAGAGATGACACAGGACCACCATGAATTTCAGTTTCTTGTTCCTCTTGAGAGCATCCTCCTAAAAGTCCCTCAAAAACAGAACCTCTTTCTGGACTTTTACCTCTCTGCCCATCCCCCACAGGTCTCACTCAGAGCCAGAATCTGTCATTGCTGAACTAGGGCCTCATGATCCTGAAGATGTAGCCACTGGGAAAGGCCCCCCCGTCCAGCCTTCGAGGCCACCAAGTTCTGGCGATGACTGTGTAGACTGTACTTTCCCCAAAGGTAGGGGCTGTTTCTTCTTTTTAATCTTGTATTCAACGCTCTGAACCAAACTGATGTGCACTGGTCTTGCCCTTGGTCTTCTCCTACGAATCTCCTAGCTTGGCCTTTGGTCTTTCTTGGTTCTTTGTCTTCACCTCACACCCCTTCCCCCAACAGGCCCAGTTAAAGGCTGAGGATTCAGATGCTTTGCTCCCTAAGTCCCAGGCTGGCCTGAGGGGTGGTATCTGACTACCCTGGTCCCCCTAAGCAACTATCCATTTCCCACTCTCTGTCCTCTCTGAGTAAGAGACCTGCCATAGTCCTATTTCCAAGGGGGAAGGAGGAGTGATTCTCACAACTCATTGTCTATACTTGGACAATCTCGCCAGATCCAAACCTCCCTCCCCAGCCTGTGTGGAGAATGATCAGGTATGAGTGAGGAGGTGAGATCCCACCACTGCAGCCCACAGGACACGGGGAACACTGGGCAGAGAGTTCCATTTATGAGACAGAGGGAAGAGGTAGAGAGAAGCACCTAGTTTACAACTCACTTCCCCACCCCAAGGCTGACCTCTCCTGACCCGCCCTCCCTGCCAGAACCTGGTCTAGTTGTGCTTAGCTGGCTCCCCTCCTCACACCCCTGCTCCAGTCCTCATTCCTCCACACACTGAGTGTGAACGTGTACCAGCCTCCGGCGCATGTCCCTGTGGGCGTGAGAGCCTTCTGCCTGGATAACATCAACTCCCCTACTTCCATTCGTGAACTCACTTCATAAGAAATGGTCAAATGCCAATAACTGGACTGGGAAATGCTGGCAGCTGCCAGTGGAAAAGACATCCTGCAATGTGTATGAGCCAGGATTCCCACAGGCTCCTCTTGGCAAATAGGTACAGAATTCTATATAAATGTGTGTATGAATTAAGGAGCCACACAGGCAAATGTTCATGACTCTGCTAGACATAAATGGTCGCTGGATTTGTCTTCCCAGAAGAAACCAGATGTTCCTCAGTGGGTTTAAGGGGGGGAAAAATCAGAAAAGCTGTAGCAGCTTTCCAGAGACCAAAGAGAAGAGAGCAGATTTCTGGGGCTTGAGGGAGGTGGGGTGGGGACTGGCGAATGGAGGGAGAAAGCAGACAGACACACAGATTAAGCATTTGATGAAGACGAGGTATGCACTTTGACCAGGCCATGACTCAGAATCAATTAAACTCACCCTGGCTACACCGCACCCTTCACTCTCTATTTCAGAGCATTTATCCCACTGTGTGATGGTGGGTGGTTTACTCACAGGATTCTCTTCTACCTCCCCTTCCCAGAATGTAAGCACCTAGAAGGCAGGTTCTTTGTGCCTCTGTTCACCTGTCTCAGTATGGAAATGGTGAAGGACAGAATCCCACTAGTGTGTGTGCTATATCTACTCCCAGCTACAAAGTTCAGGGTGGAGTGCATGTCCTTATACTTCAGTTCAAGTGGATCAGTCAAAGGTTAGTGTTGACTTGAGAAGTTCAGAACCCCCTGTGGGACACCTGGGGTTACAGAGCCCGGTGGGAGGTGTTCCTGGTTCTAGGCTGGCAGTTCCAAGATGGCGGCATGCAACTTCATGGTAGAGTTGCCACATTTAGCAAATAAACATACAGGCTGCCCATACTTGGGACATATTTATACTAAAAATTTACTCTCTAAAAATTCAAACATAATTGGGCATTCTGTATTTTATCTGGCAATCCCACCCCACGGGGCAGGCGAAAAGAATGTACTGAGCCCCTGCAATAGGCCAGTGATACAGCTCCGTGCTTTACAGCTATGAGCTCATCTTTCTTGCCAGCCACCGTAAGAACGAGACGAGTGGTAACATTTCCCCCACTAATAAGGCTGAGCGAAGGCTCAATGTTAGAAATGTGCCCAGGTAACTCAGCTGGTAAGTGGGGGAGCTGGAGTCCAAACCCAGGTCTGTGGCTCTCTTAAGTATCATTCTCTCTTCTCACCCATAAATGACTTTTTTAAGTTTTTTAACTTTTTTTTATTTTGAGAGAGAGAGAGAGACTGAGAGCAAGCAGGGGAGGGACAGAGAGAGAGGGAGACGGAATCCAAAGTAGGCTCCACACTGCCAGCATAGAGGTGAGGTGCCTGCTTGACTCAGAAGTGGGACTCCAGAAATGTTTTTGGAAATGAGAGGAAAGATGGATGGATGGATGGATGGACGGACGGATGGATGGATGGATGGATGGATGGATGGATGGACGGATGGATGGACGTATGGATGGATGGATGGATAGATGGAGGATGGATGGATGAGTGGGTGGGAGGGACAGATCCTCAGAAAGCCCCTCCTCAACAACCTCACCAAAGGACTGGAGACACTGAGACTTGGAGGATATTTAGCATCATTTTGACTTCACAACTTCCTTCTGCCCATGAACCAATCATATCTTCCCTTCTCCCAGGAAGCCCAGTGCCCTGGGGCAGAGCTTTCCCTGAGGCAGGGTCCTAGCTTGAGGCAACAACTCAACAGAGAAGACCTGAGGACATCATGTTCAGTCACCTTGTTGGTACTTCACCTGGGCTAGGGCCACGTCACTGAGTTTAAGGTCCTTCTTCTTCTGACCCCTTTCTTCCTCTCTTTCCTCCTTTTTTAAAACTGCTCCTCCCTGAATGAAGGGGTAGGATGACCTCAGGGGTGAGGTCACTTCCCATGGCCATCAAGACGTCCCACCAGTCACCTGGGTGAGGGCAGCCTGACATGGAAACTGTCAAGAATAGAGCAAGGGATTCAGTTTCCCAGAGGTAGGATAGCACCTCTTAGACAGAGGTGGGTCAGGAACTGGGGAGCAGAATCTAGGGCCCCTGCATCTAAACATTTCTCGGTTTACTTTTTTTTTCCCCCCAGCCCTGGTGTTCAGTGAAATCTCTTCTGAAATTGCTCATCTCAGGTGCACTAACCAGAACCAAGGAGGAAGAAAGCCTCTGCCACATGCTTCCTAAGGTGGGTTTTGTTACCTCCAAGATAAAGGAGTCTTTCGATGGCTTGGGATGGTTAAGGCTCAGTTCTGGGAGAACTTCTATGGAATCCAACAAAATGCTTTGAGCTCCAGGAGACAGTGAGAGAAAGGAACAGGAGGGAGCTGGGGCTGGGGCCAAGGGAAGGGGGGAGGAGGGCGCCCCCTCTCTCAGGCACAGGGAGCACTGCAGAGGCTAAGCTGGGTCTGGCTGATGGGAAAGCAGGACACAGATGCTGATCACTGGGGAATCCAGGGCGCATGAGTCCCTCCACCCCAATCCGACCTCGCCCTGGGCTTCGGTGCACCTTTGCCTCCATCTTGGGGGCAAGAAGGAGACCAGTCGGTACCTGGATTGTACTTTTTGAGAGTTGGGCTTGCTTTTCACCCCCTGCTTGGTCACACAGCCTGTACTCTGAAGTATAGCGCGGCCACAGAGGGGAGGGGGCGGGGAGAGAACCTGCCAGAGGGAGAGGTGGCAGCCTTGAATGTCCACACCCCTCCCCCACTGTGTTCAGAGGCTCACAGACAAGACTCAAGTCCTAACTACAACCTACAAGCTGCATGGCTCTGGTCAAAAATCTCACCTGGTTCCTTATCTATAAACTAAGGAAATAAGATGGAGTAAAGCTAGTCTACAGATTTGTGATAAAGCGGGACGGGTTTGAAAGTTGCTGCTGGCCTGGCCCCTGGTAGGTGCTTGGAAATAGTATGTCCTGCTCAGCTGAACTGTGCTGCTTTGCTGGCCTTTTAGAGAAGCCAAAGCAAACAAGCACGCAGACAACCCTCTCAGTGGAGCCCCTAGACTCTCAGCTCCTCCCGGAGTAGGCCCTGAATCTTCTAACCGGGTTCTATGTCTCTGTCTCTCACTCCCTTTACGCTTCCAGACTCAACATTCCTTTCCTTCGCCCTGGAAGATCTTCCTTCCTATGGAGAAAGCAGAGGCTCCTGGCCTCTCCAGGGATTTAGGAGGCAGCCTGTGCCCACGCAGCCCAAGGCAGGAGCCAGGTTAGGGATGCTGTCCTGGAGGACAGAGGAGTAACGGAGTTCCTTGTCTGGAGGGGCAGGACAGCAGCTCCTGTGAGAGACATGACTAGGGGCAGCCCCACATCCTGCCCACACGGAAGAAGCCTTCATGCAAATGTGCACAGAGAAAGAGAGAGAGAGAGAGGCACCAGTGGTTCTGAGGACCCTGTGGTGGGGTCAGCTGGGGCTCAGGCAGAGAGGGAGAACAGAGAGGGAAGAGAGAATGGGTGTGTAGGGAGGGTAGGGGGGCTGACAGTATGGGGGAGGGAGAAGATGGGGGGCAAAAAGGGTGGGGGACAAGAAAATGGGGGTGTGGAGAAGATGGGGGGCAGAGGGGTCGGGGCAGAGATGTTGGGGTACAGAGAGAATAGGGGCAGAGCACTAATGTGTCTCCAGAGCAGCTGGCCCCTGGGAAGGACAAGGACCAGGAGGAGGGTTTAGGTCCAGACCGGGACACCCTCACCCTTTCTTGGGGTCCCCAGCAGCCCAGGTTCTAATCCCCATGCTGGGTGCTTCCTTATCTGTAGAAAGAAGCAGCTCTGTGACGGACTCTGGGGAGTCAGGCCCCTTTGCGGCTCATTCCTTCAAACCTGGCTAAGGCCCAATAGGCCTGAGGGGTATTTATTATCTGCTGATGACAGGTCACCCTCCCCCACTTTTTAGCAGCCGAGTGACACCAGCCATAGGAACTTGGGCCCTAGAAGGACCTTCCCTCCTTGAGACTCCATTCACCATGAGGATCATAACTACAAGCAGAAGGCCTCAGAGGGTCCCTAACAGGGACAATTCTGAGAATAAAATGGTGGCCGTTACACGTCAGGCCAACAGGCCTAAACCAAGGCTGCCCAGGCAAGCCAGCAACGAGGGTCCCTGGCACTAATCCAGCCTCTCTCAGGGTGGGGCTCGAAAGGCGAGGTACAACCGGGAGCCCCCTAACGGCCAGTTCTGAGTGACTGCACCCAAAGCTGCCCCAAAGCCCAGGCCTGGCAGGTTTCCTTCTATCCAGCCACTTCCAGGCTCACTTGGGGCCTCTGACCGCAAATGCCCTCCCTGGGCGTCCAGCCATAGCGGTCACCGGAGGCTGGTGGAGGCCCACGAGGAGCTTTGCTCTGCCCCTTAACTCTTCACAACCGCAGACCCTGAGCCAGGGTAAGTGGGAGCCAGATGGGGAGGGGAGGAAGGCTGAAGGAGGAGGGGGACAGAGAGAAAGGAAAGAGAAGCTGAGGGTTGCCGCCCTGCCCGGCTCACAGCAGGTGCACACGCAGTGGGCCCACAGCCCTCCTTCCTGCCCACCTGCCCCGGCAGCTCCCACAAGGGCCTCTCCACGTCCCCTGCCGCCCCAGCTCTGTCCCAGCTGCCACCCCAAGCAGGTCTGCCTCGCTCACCTCCAGAGGACCCAGCAAAGGATAAGCGGGCGCTCCTGATGCAAGGTCCGGACACCCGTCTTTCGGTGAGTGGAGAATGTGGCCGCTGGTGCTTCCGACTTCCGCTCTCCTCACCGACACCCTCACCCTCCCACCCCGCGGCCTCCCCTGGGCTCCCTAGCTGCTCTGCACCTCGAACTTCCTGCCCACAAGACAGGGGCCTCCATTCCCAGGCCCACTGCCTCTGGCCCCCCTCCCCGGGCCCCTGCCGCCTGCCGCCCCTCACCCCCACCCTGGGCCCTCCACCAGGCCCAGAGAAAACTGCCAGTCAAGGGCCCGGGGAGAGAAAGGGGAAGGTGCTGTGCCCTGGACTGTGGACAGGCTCCACCCCCTTCCTCCCTGTGGTTCTGTCACCAGGTTCTCATCTCTACCCCAGCTGGCGGTCCCTCGCAGGGCACCCAGTGGGACACAGAGGGCCCTGGGCCCTGCAGCTTTTCTTTTCCTGTTTTTCACAAATGGTATTGCGAACTTGCGCAGCCACCTCTCTCATAGGTAACAGGTAACATGATACAGCGGCCTTGTGGTCACGAAGGCCCCCCCAGCCCCTCAGCCAACTCCTCTCGCCTCCTTTATGAAGCATTGCTATACCCATTACAGACTGGAGACAGGCTCAGAGAGGTCATGCCGCTGCCTAGGGTAGCACAGCCGGGAAGTCACAGAGCTGAGGACTCAGTGTCTGACAACAAGAACCGTCATCCACTCCCCACTGCTAACCGCCCCCCCCAACAAAGCCTGCAGGACACAGATCCCAGGTGTCCACAGGTGGGAGACAAAGGCTGGTGGGGAGCCATGTTCCCTGTACCGTCCTCTTCTCCCCTGCACAAGCTACTTTTCCTGCCTCAACAACCACTGACTCCCCTGCTGAGGTTCCAAGACCCCCACCCCGAGCTCCTCATAATTCCAAGGGCCCAGGAGACTCCGCAACACGAAGTCCCATGAGCAGAGTACCTCCTGACCCAGGCCACCCTGGCCCATAGTTTGGAGGGCCTCGCTCCAGCTCTACCCCTCTGCCATCTGCGTCCCTCCTCCACAAGGACAGGCCTCCCAGGCCCTTCTCCACCATACTCGGGGCACCCAAGGAGCCTGGGATTCCTGGCTTCGTAGGCCCACATGGCCTCGTCTTCCCACGAGGCTGTGCATCACTGACTGCTCTGTGCAGCCCTGGGCAGCGGAGGATGGGGAGAGATGGGGAGGGGTGGACCGGGCTTGGACCTGTAGCAGGCTGCTCCCCGCAAGCACGCGTGGTACTCGGTGTGACGAGGGAGGAGAGGGGGTCCGTGTCAGGGACTGGAGGCCAAAGCGGGCCCTGCCGCAGCCGCCACATTCGATGGAGGCCAAGAATCCCAGTTCAAACAGGACCTCCGGATCACTATGATGTTGGGAGGTAAGGGGACAGGAAGCACTTCGTAGAACACTTCTATCAGTTGCGGTTCTAATGTTTACTTACATATTTGAACCCATCAGACTAGGCCCCCACTGGTCACTTTCTGGGGCTGATCTCAGGAGTGCCTCAGACCCCATGCAGTGCCAGCCTGGCTCGTCACCTCCCCCAAGCTGCCCCTCTTCCTGTATTCGGGATTTTACAACAGTGTGCCCAGCTGTGTATGCCACAAACGCAGTCACCTCAGCCAGAATGCAAACCCTCCCCCCAGGCCTCCGCCTCACAGGGCCTCTCTGGAATGTGGCCCCAGCCAGCTAGCATCTCCTCCTCCTGCGGTCCTTATGCGAGAAGCTGCTGACAGAAATTAAACACAGACTCCTTCCTCAGGGAGCTTCCAATCTAGTGACGGAAGGTAAACAAGTGGCCTGAGTAATCAACATGTGATTGTAAACAGTGATGGATGCGGGGGAAGGAATGAGCAGGGAGCCAGGGCAGCCCACAGCAGGGACAGCGGCAGGAGACCAGCCATGCCCGTGGGGACCATTACACCTGGTGAAGAAAAGCCAGTCAGTCTAATTCCTTGCCTGAGACTGGAAAGTTCTCCATGAGTGAAGGGGACAGAAAGCAAGCCAGTGTGGCTGGTCAGCTGGCTGAGGGCACGGTGGGAGAAGCGAGGCTGGAGCGGCAGAACCAGATCCCACAGGGTCCCCAGGGGTCAGCCAGCATGCATGTGAAGTGGAGAAAGGACAGGCCAGGGGCCGCTGCCAGATTGGTTTTTAAGATCATCTGCTACTGCACGGGCACTAGCCAGTCAAGGGCTCGCTCACAACAGGGAGACTAGCTGGGGGCTCCCGAGGTCCAGGGAACGCAGGTCAGTGCCTTGGAGGGCACTGCCAAGTCAGGGACACGTTCTAGATTGCTGGCTAGAGCAGCTGAACAGGTGCAAATGGCGCCTTTGGAAATGGAGTCGGGGAGATGAAGCTTCAGGGAGAAAATCCAGAGTTTGCTTTTTAAAATATCAGGTGTGAGAAGGGCACCTGGGTGGCTCTGCTGATTGGGCGTCTGACTTCGGCTCAGGTCATGATTGGTCTATGAGCTGGAGCCCTGCATGCGGCTCTGTGCTGACAGCTCAGAGCCTGGAGCCTACTTTGGATTCTGTCTCCTTCTCTCTCTGCCCCTCCCCTGCGCTCGCGCTCTCTGTCTCTCTCTTTCTCAAACATAAATAAACATCAAAATTTTTTTTAAATATCAGGAATGAGACACCAGTGAAACTCAAGCAGGCAACTGAAACCATGCCTGGAGGGGACCGGAGGGGAGGAGTGGGCTACAGAAGTGAGCCTGTGTGTGAGCAGCAGGAAGGAGCCCCTCTGGGGGCTGACAGAGTCTAACAGGGACAAGCCAGCAAAGGAGAGTGAGTCGTCACAGAAGATAAGAGAGGAGATAACTTTAGAAGGAGGAAGTGGTCAGCTATGTCAAATGCCACTACAGAGTCTAGGACGATAAGGATGGAGCAAAGTGACCATGAAACGTGGCCACACGAAGTTATAGACAAGCAGGGGTTGGGAGAGCAGGGGACATGACGGTGGCTGAAGCCAGGTGGCCATGATGTGAGGATTGATTAGGAGGTGAGGACCTGGGGACGACCTCCTGCACCCCGACTCTGGGTCTGTCCCCTGCAGCCCAGCCTCTCCACCACCGCAGCGATCCTGGCACACACGGCTCCCGGTGGCTGCAAGGCTGCTGATCAGGTGGGGCGCCAGTGATCTGCCTACTCTATGTGTTTATGAGTCCACTTGCTCCCTGGGATGTGACTTTGTCAAGGGCAAGGACCGCCCACTCACCTCTAGAGCACCCTAGGCTGTATAGCAGAGGCCTGGCTCATAAGTGAATGAATGAATGAAAGCTACTTATCATCTCCTCCTTAATCACTTCAGGAGGACTCTGCCACGGGGGATGGAATCTGCCCCTCCTTTTCCTCCCGGGCAGTGGGGCTGGTGTGTGCAGCGGGAGTGTGTCTGGGGGTGTGGGATGTTCCTGCCATCCCAAAAAGAGAGTCCCTGACTAGCAGCCACCAGCTCTGTTCCATCTCCTTCCCAAGGCTGCTAGGTGCAAAACTCCAGATGGGGGATCCCAAGCTACAGCCCAGAGGGGCACTGGCTCAGTGGCTGTGTGCCTGGGATTAGGGCAGGTGGAGGTAAACAGGCTCCTGTCCCGACCCCCTGCCTGTGAGGGTTTTGATCTGCCGCCCCTCCCTGGATCCCCACCCTGCCCACCGTCCCCATCCCCAGGGCTGGAGGACGCCCAGCCTCCCTACCTAACCACAGCCCTTGCCATGCAGCCTCGCCAGGCAGCCCCTTCCTGCCTACCTCGAGGTGAGTGACTTCCTGTTTGCCAGCAGAGGAAGCGGCCCGGCACAGGTAGGGAGGTAGGTGGCAGCTTACAAGCTGAGCCCAGAAGAGGGAAGGAGGCCTGCCTTCCAGGACAGGGGCTCTGGGGATTTCCAGCACAGTCTGCCCTCCTGAGAGGCTGTGAGAGGAGGGGGGCAGCGGGGAAGGGAACCGGCACCTGACTTACAACTGCCCCTCACCAAGGGCCCCCACACGCTGACATTCACCGGCAGTATCTCCAATGCCCACGAGGCCGGGGTGCGGATGGGGTGTTATTGTCCCCATAGATGAGGACACTGAGGGTCTGAGCGGTCACTCTGCCTGGATTTGAGGCTGGGACTGCCAAACCCAAGCAAATCTGCTTTTGCTGCTTACTACACCCCGTTACCATCTGCATACCGCTGATGTCAAGGAGCCGGCCTTCTCTCCAGGCGAGCAGCGCTACAGAACTCTCTCTCCCAATTCAAAGCTTTTAGAAACTCCTGAGCCGCTGCGGCTCACTATGGGGGGGTGCCAGCTACTGGGCAGGGTGAGAGCAGAAGCCAGAAGCATCTCAGTGGGCTCCTGCGTGCCTATATTACAAACTTCTGTCCTTTAGGGAGGCCTGGGAGCCAGGCAGCCATAGGCTCCTTCCTCCAGTAAAGGCCCTATTCCCTCCCGGCTCTCCAGCCTCCACAAGCCTGGGTCTCAGCGAGGACAGACAGGACACCTGCCTCCCTCAACATCCCTCCGCCAGGTTAGCTGGTTATAGGTGCGCTGGCCCACATGACTGGGTCCCCTGCGGATCTGAGCAGAGAGCCGGGGGGCAGAGTGGGGTGAGGGCCTTCCTCCCTAAAGCCTGTAGTCCTTGAATGCGAGGGAGAAGTCTCTCAGGGGCAGGGCGATGAGGAAAGGAAGTCTAGTCCAGCGGTAACACTACCACCAACCTCCCAACCCAGCTGTGGACACCAGGGCTGCCCCTCGTTTCACAAAAAAGGGCAGGAAGTGATGATGACAAGCTTCTACCTCCTGGACTTGGTTGCCCAATCCTGTGGTAGGTACAGTAGCCTTGGAAGGCTGACCCTGCGTGGATGGACAGCTGCCCAGGCCACGGCTCCCTGCCTCTCTTCTTCCTTGGGACTAAGGTCTGGCCCCAGACTGCCTTCCAAGGCTCCTCTCCTCAGCTCCCTTCCAACTCTGTGCTTGCAGACTGGCCAGACCCTTGTCCTGGGTCCACCCTCCTTAGGGAAGCAGCGAGTAGGGTTCTGGCTAGTCACCTCTGTCTCCAAGCCCCGTTGACACCTAGCAGACACTCAGAAACATCTGTTCCCATCCAGGGACAGGCAGTTCTAATGGCAAAAACGCTCCCAAACTCAACACCCACGACTGGGAATTGGATAATTGATTATGGTAGAACTCAGAACCGTATGGTGAATCTCAGCCACCTTTAACATCTTATTTTTAGACAGTATTCAAAGCAGTGGAAAGATGCTCATGGCATTTCATTAAAAAAACCAATTATATATTCATGATGACCTCAGTTGTTAAGAACTTGGGTATTTAGGCCACAGAATGCCCAAACATTGGTGGGCAGCGGCTCTCCGTGTGTGGCGAAAGTACACAGGGTTTTAATTCTTACCCTCTTTCTGGTGCGTATCTAATTTGAAAAAATAAGTATGTATTGTGTTTACCATCAGCAAAAGTAACAAAGGTACTAGACACTTAAATATATTGAATTAAATAATGGTTGGATATTTCTGCACACTTTAAAGACTGGGAGGTTCTTTGCCAACCTCATCCCTCCTTTCCCGTGGAGGCAGGAACTAGTGTACAATGGGCAGGCCCGCAATGGTGCCCACTCTATGGACCCCTCACTGTCCCCACACCTCGAGAGGCTGCCAGTGTGACCTCCCTGCTGTCGGCGTGGGGACCTGCTTGGAATTCCCGAGTTGCTACGAAGACTGTTTTAAGGTGAAGACGTGTGAGGTCTGACAGGTGCAAAAAGAAGTCCTCTCAGAGCTCCCCTTACCTGACTAGAAGCAGCAACTTCTAGAAAATAAGGGTGCCATAAATTCCTTCTGCAGGGTGGAGCTACTCCCAGAAGAGAAAATAAAACCGTTCCCAAATCCCTTCTCTAGGAAAGATTATGGCCCAAAGGAGACTGAAAGACCACCCATTAGAGGCAGACATTTATCACAAACTTTCTCATCTCTCATTTGTTCTAAAGACCCATTTGCCTTTCCTCCAGAAACCTATTTGTTCTTCCCATAGAAGCCTTTTTCTCCTTGCCTCCATCTCCCTACTAAGTTAGGTATGTAAGCTTTTAACCATTTAACATGCCAGCTTCTTCTCTGGCTGGCTTTCAAGGGCAGGTCAATAAACCTCTTTATACTGTTTTATTTTAGAAAGTTTTTTTAAAGTTTTATTTATTTATCTTGAGAGAGAGAGAGAGAGAGAGAGAGAATTCCGAGCAGGCTCCAAGCTGTCAGCACAGAGCCCGACATGGGGCTCAATCCCATGAATGGTGAGATCATGACCTGAGCCAAAATCAAGAGTTGGGATGCTCAACTGACTGAGCCACCCAGGCGCCCTAACCCCTTTCTACTGTTAATCTGTCTTTTGTGAGTTTAATACGTCTGTCTCAGTGGCTGAATCTCAGACTCTAGAGGAAAAGTTTTTTCCCCTCTCCTACAGGGCAGAGATTACCTACCTGCTCCATGACTCCATGAATCTAAGGCTGTGCTTGCCTAAGTAGGTATGTGGTACACATAATGAACATTTTTAATGATCTTTATTTGAATATGCGCTTAAAACTATTAACTGATGCAACGAACATATGATTGCATAAGATATTATTTCTTAGGACCACGTGGAAGCAAATAATGCCTCCTTTATTTTCAAATTGTGTGTGGGTAAGGGAAAATATCAAAGCAGGATAGGCGGAAAACTCTTCTGTCCAAAATCATGACAAGATACATAAATGAGTGGACACTGTATGGCTGACTCTAACCTTTCAGGCATTTACTTTGAAAAAAGAATTGGGAGTCTTCCTTATAACGCTAATTAGCCTTGACCAGTCACTAATTGCTGAATAGAAATTCAGGCTTGCAAGTAGCAGGAATGCAAGGCTCTGGTGTTACACAGAACAGAGAACAGTCACGCTGTGACATAATGGGGGATGATGACACTTAGAGCAAGGCATTCCCCCAGGGCCACCTGAAAGGTCCCAGATTTCCCTGGGGGTGCCCAGACCTGACCCTGCCCACAGTAGCAAAGCCCTGGGCTTCACAGCGCTCTACAGCAGGTGCTGATCCGTGCTCTAGCCACACTCGCCTGCAGGGACACAGGGGCAGCCTGGCATGGCACCTTCCAGTGGGAACAGCACTGGGGCCTCCGAGCTCATATCTGGGAAGAGAGCCTGCACACCGGCGCTGCCTGCAGCCGTCTCCCTCCTGTCTGCCTCTGCAGGTCTGTGCCTCCCCCAAGGCTGCAGTGGGAGCCACCAGGAAGGCAGAGCCTCCTACCTCACCCCTGCCCAGGTTGTCATGCTGAGAGGAGGCCTTCCTGAAGTCATGGAGTCAGCAAAGGGAGAGTTCGAGAGTGCACCCAGCCTCCTAGGCTGGCTCAGCCTGTCCATCCACTTCTCCGGGAGTGCCTGCCCCAGGCTCTGCTCTGCCCGGGCCTCTCTTGCCCTACACTCTATCCGGGGTGACCTCACTCACCCCAGAGGTCACCTGCTCACTGAAGCCCAGGGTCCTAACTGCCAGCAGGAATCCTCTACTGAATGAGCAGGGCTTAGATTCAGTGGCACGCCCAACAGTGTGCCCATGAGCCCATGAATATGCCTTCCCATCTCTGTGTCCAGGCCCGCTGCTTCTCCCTCTCCAGAAGGTGCCACTGCTCCCCGCTCTGTCACCAGGAGAACCGCAGACCTCAGGTTTTTGTGCACAGAAGGCCCCAATCCTCCAGATCACTCCTGCCCTTGAAAACACTTCCTGCTGACCTCCACTCATGATGCCACCAGGGAAAGCCCAACACTGGCATTTGAGACCCCCAACCTCTTCCAGGACTGTACATCCACACCCTAAAGCGTGACCCAGAAGTCTAGGGGGCTGCCTGAATGTTCCTGGTATGTCTGTGCACTACGGCACCCTCACGCTGTGTTCCTGGTCATCTCTGTTCCCTTCCTCACTCTCCTTTCCATCTCTCAAATCCTCCTTCTTTTCTGAGGTCATCCCCATAAGGCCATTTCTCCCATCTTTGTAGTAGACCAAGCCACTAAGAATCAACCGTTAGGGGGCGCCTGGATGGCACGGCTTGGGTCAGGATCCCAAGGTCCTGAGATCGAGCCACGCGTCGGGCTCCTCGCTCAGCTTGGAATTTTCTCTCTTCCTCCCTCTGACCTTGTCCCCTGCTCATGCTCTCTCTCTCTCTCTCTAAAATAAATAAATAAAGGGGCACCTGAGTGGCTTAGTCGGTTAAGCGTCCGACTTTCGCTTAGGTCATGATCTCGCGGTTCGTGGGTTCGAGCCCCGCATCGGGCTCTGTGCTGGCTGCCAGCTCAGAGCCTGGAGCCCGTTTCAGAGTCTGTCACTCCCTCTCTCTCTGACCCTCCCCTGCTCACACTGTCTCTCTCTCTCTCCTAGAAATAAATAAAACATTAAAAAAATTAAACATAAAATAAATAAAGAAAGAAATGCAATCTGGGGGGGAAAGAAAGAATCATCTGTTAGGAGAATTCCATAATCCCAGTGAGGGAACACAGCCCAGCAATCAGGGCAACGAACCAAGCATTCATACAGCAGTCAGATCAATATTTTAAAAAAATAGCATCAGGTTTAAAAAGTAAGAAGATCGTGATTTGCAGCACAAAGCAATTTACGTGGTTTCAAGGACACGCGTATATAAATCAACGTCATCTATTGCCCTAGAATACATCCAGATCCCAGGATCCCCGTGTACACCTTTCAGAATGACTGCTGTTCACCAGCAGGGTAGGTAGGGGCAGCCAGGGAGGGGCAGTCAGTGGGACTAGAGAGGAGGGATGAAGAAGCCATCATAATAAGACCCCTTGTAATTCAATCACGACAACAACAAAAGGAGGAAAATCCAAATTAAACCACAGGCCGAGGACATGAATGGTCCTCCGAAAGAGAAAGACAGAGCAAAAGACAGCGGTGAGGCTCCTAACACCGCTCACTACACATACTTATTAAAACTACAATGTTGGGGTGCCTGGGTGGCTTAGTTGGTTAAGCGTCCGACTTTCGCTCAGGTCATGATCTTGCGGTTCGTGGGTTCGAGCCCCGCGTCGGGCTCTGTGCTGACTGCCAGCTCGGAGCCTGGAGCCTATTTCAGTCTGTGACTCCCTCTCTCTCTGACCCTCCCCTGCTCACCCTGTCTCTCTCTCTCTCTCTCCTAGAAATAAATAAAACATAAAAAAATTAAAAAAAATTAAAAAAAACTACAACGTGATGCCAGGGTTTTTTTTTTTTGTCTGTCACACGGGCAAGGCCAGCGAGTTGGTAACACACCGAGCTGGCGGAGCGGCGGGGACACCGAGCCGTCTCGGAAGCCCTAAGTCATATGGTGTCTCTGGAAAGCAGGCTGGCAGCATCAACTGAAACCTAAAAGACGCACGGCTTTCAAGAAATCCGTCATTCTGTGTTTCTGACTCTGTCCTCTGAAGCTGTCACAGAAGTGAGCGGGTAGGTAGGAACGCAGGCGCTTCATGCGTTACTGTCACCGCACGCAAACAAATCAAACTGGAAAGAACCGTCTAGAAGCCACAGAGGACTGGCTAGATAAATATGGCGCACCCATTCAGTGAGACATTACACTTTTATCTTAAAAGGATGAGGTACATTTCTATGTCCTGAATTAGAGCAAGTATCTTAAAAGAAAGTACAATTTGTGTAAAAAAAAAAAATAGAAGTTATATGTAATTGTATGTTCCTTTACAAATAGAACATATCCTTCTGGAAGTATTCTCAAGAAATTGCCTCTGAAGAGAATAGAGGAGCAGAGCATAGGAGGGGAGGGAGATTTTTCTCTGTGCCCTTTAAGGGCTGTTTGAATTAACATTTATAAAAAGAGTTTAAACACATGCAGGTAGTACCTTCAAAAATACTTTCTAGGGGCGCCTGGGTGGCTTAGTCGGTTAAGCGTCCGACTTTTGCTTAGGTCAGGATCTCACAGTTCATGGGTTCGAGCCCCGCGTCAGGCTCTGTGCTGACTGCCAGCTCAGAGCCTGGAGACTATTTCAAAGTCTGTGTCTCCCTCTCTCTCTGACCCTCCCCTCCTCACGCTGTCTCTCTCTCTCTCTCCTAGAAATAAAAATATTAAAAAAAAAAAACTTTCTAAAAGAATTTTAACCCATGCAAATATGATCTTAAAAATAACAAAAGAAGGGAAGTCTGGGCGGCTCGGTGGGTTAAGCGACTTTGGCTCAGGTCATGATCTCATGGTTCACGAGTTCAAGTCCCATGTCAGGCTCTGTGCTGACAGTATGGAGACTGCTTCGTATACCGTGTCTCCCTTTCTCTCTCTCTGCCCCTCCCCTGCTCATGTTCTGTCTGTCTCTCTCAAGAATAAATAAACATTTAAAAAAATAATAATAATAAAATCTTTTTGTGGCACCTGGGTGGCTTAGTCAGTTAAGCGTCTGACTTCGGCTCAGGTCATGATATCATGGTTCGTGGGTTCAAGCCCCGCGTCAGGCTCTGTGCTGACAGCTCAGAGCCTGGAACCTGCTTTGGATTCTGTGTTTCCTTCTCCGTCCCTCCCCTGCTCACGCTCTATCGCTCTGTCTCTCTGTCTGTCTCTCAAAAAAAAATAAATGTTTTTAAAAATCTTTTAAATAACAAAAGAAGTGGAATGTGCTTATAACCCCTGCTGTCCTCTCTAACCACCCCTTGCTCTTAGGTGCTAGGATTCCTTTCCACTGTGGACCAACACCTCTTCAGCCCAAACCTCCCCCACACCCCTCTGTCTGTCAGCACTTGGCTCTAAAACTGTACCATTCCAATGACTGTAAACCCTGACCCTTCACTTACTAGCTGAGTAAAAATGTGCAACTCTCCTGCTCTCTCTGGATCTATTTTCTCATCTGCAATATGGGACCGTCCATGCCTCACAAATCTGTTGTGAGATTATTTGTATTTGCACAAAGGTGCTCAAAGGAGAGCGTGGCATATAGTGTGTGTTCAATAAATGTCAAGTATTATATACTCTTCTGTTTTCCTTTTAAGCCTATTAATAAGATCACCTAATTAAAGAATGAAAGATTACTGGAATCTTCCTAGAAGGCAACAGTTTTTCTCCCTATATCCAGTTTCCAGAGTCTTTACTGATTTGAAAAACTTGAGACCTGCCTCCCATTTTAGCTCTCTCTGTGTGGGCCCACGATGGGGTTTTCTGATGGATACTGGGTGTAGGATGACCAAGCAATGCCTCTCATGCAAGGACACACTCTCCATCTCTGGTGATAACCTGTTCCCCAACTCAGTGTAAACCACCAGGCTGGACCCTGGGCTTGCCGGGGAGCCTGTGAATCTTCCTGCCACAGCAGTGGGGGGGCATCATCTCATTTCCTGGATGCCTCTGGTCACCAGACTGAGCCCCCACTTCAGAAAGCCTCTGAAATGCCTGCTGGCCTCCCAGAGCCACACTACCATTCCTCCAGCATGGCCAGCATCCCCAGCATGTTCAGGCCTGATTTATGCCTCAGGGCCTTTGCACTCGCTATTCTCTCTGCTTGCAATGTTCTTCCCTCAGATAGTCCATCGGTCTTATCTACATTCAGGTCTCCACTCAAATTTCATCTCCTCAGTACAGCATGTCCTGACCACTCTGTTGAACACAACAGCCCCACCACCTTCTTAAACCCCTTAAGCTGCTCTGCTTCTCTTCAGAGCGTTTCTCTAGCGAGACATTTAGATTGCTGTTACTGCTGTTTACCATCCATTCTCCCCACCAGATAATAAGCTCCGTGAGACGAAAGATGGCCTTGTTCACGGATGTAACCTTAACGCCTGGGAATAGTGCCTGGAACACATTGTAAGTATTTGTTGAGTGACCAAATGAGCGAGCGAGCCAACAGAGCACATCTTCTGGGGAAGTTCAGATGTAAGCCCCCCAACAAGTATACTCTGAGGGGCCCAGAGAGGAGCTACTCACCACCCGTCCACCACTCACTGACCCCCTCATCAGCAGCTCGTAAGTCCCTGCTCGTGGAAATGGAGGACATCCTGTCCTGAGTCCCCAGAGTCTGAGGGTCTGGAAATGGAACCACCCTCCCACATCCTTTAGAAAGTTAGTTCCTTGTCTAGCTGGCGGCCAATTGCTCTTACCTGTCTCACCACCATGCCCGTTAACCAGCAGGGTTCTTTTGTTTTACAGTATTTATCACTCTCTGAAATAATGTAATTCACCTGCTCCTCTCTCCTACAACTCCTATGTGAACAAGAGCAGTTATATTTCCAATGCCTGGTTGGTAGTGGGCACTCAGTAAATATCTGTTGAATGAATGAATGAATGAATGAATGAGTGAATGACTGTTCTGCAGAGGCCCCACACAGAGAATATACCATGTCTGAAAGAAAAGAATGAATCACTCAGCGCGATTGCTGTCTGACCTTGACCTTGGTGTATTGCTTATGCAGAGGGGCTCATAGACATTCAATTAGTTGCTAATTACATTCACTCAGCTCCGGGCTGGGGAAAGAAAGGGCTGAGCTAATGAGGTTCAAGAGCAGGTGGAGCCCCAAGTTGCCCAGGTCCTCACTTTGATGCTGGTCTCCTGACCTAGACATGCAGGCCACAGACATGGGGGTCTGGGTGACTGCATTGACCAGAGCAGAAAATCCATCTTGCAGCATGGAAAAAACCAGCAAGAACTTCCATCCCTGGCTCCATCTTCCTGCCGAAAGGACAAGCTAGACTCAATCCTAGACCAGAAAGGAACCCTAGACGGGATGGAAGTTTGTCAGCTGAGCAGACACTGTTTACCTTCCCAGAAATCTCTGTTTTCTGGCCAGACACCCAGAAGGGCAAGGAGAGATCCAAAAGGGGGCTGGGAGGAGTCTGGGGCCACCCGAGGCACAGGGCAATAGAGATTCGCAGTAAAGCTGTCGGTGTCACCCAGTTCTAAACACTGGAGCTGAGATCCACGCAGCCTCTCTGGAGAAGCCTGTGAAGCCACCACAGCCCAGGCCCGGGCAGACTCTCGGCGGGGCACAGTCGCCACCATGTGTCATCCCTGTCACCAGATCACGTCGGATTCTGAGGGCCCCCACTCGCTCTCCACCCTGGCGCGGCCTCTTCCCGCTCTTCCGGTCCACAGACCCCCAGCTGACCACAGCGCAAGGCCCCGCAGCCGCGCGCAGGTGCTCCCGGGCTCCGCGCGCCCCGCGTCCCGCACACGGTCACTGTCGAGGGCGGCGGGGCTGCCCCCGCCGGCCTCCCCACGTGCCCTTACCCACTTCCCGCCGGCCTCCTGCTCCGGCCTCTCCCGCCGGCCCGGCTGCCCCATGGCCCGGCGCCCGGGTGCGGGCCGGGACCGCGGGGGCTGCGGCCGGTGGCTGCGCGGGGCCAGGCGCGTCCTGCCTGGGCGCTCGCGGGAGGGCCTGGGTTTCCGGGAGGGAGGGCGGCGGCGCGGGCAGGGCGGGGCGGGCTGGGGTTCGAAGCCGTCCGACTGGTCTGACCGCGGCGGCGCGATCTACGCCGCCCGCGTGCGCTCTCCGGAGCTAAGCCGCCCGCGGCGGAGCCCTCTGCTGCGTCTCTGGGCCCAGACACCGGAAACTGAGGCCAGACCTGGATGTGCGCACGCCTCGAGCCGGCCGCTACTCGGCATTCCTGCAAACTCGCCGCTTCTGTGCATTTCGCAGGCGCAAGAAAAACTGCCTGAGCGGAGTCCAGACGTTCGCCTGTCTGTGACTGTCCACTTGCAGAGAACTTGTGCTAGCTGGCTCGGGAATCGGTGGCATGATGACAAATCGCTGTGTTTTGAAACGAGCATATTTTAGCAAACATATCTTCAGACATAAGTTGACATTGGCAAGAGGCTTTTATTTTCCAGGATCCCAGTCCATGGCACTATCTAGTTTCTATTTCTGTAGCTACTAAGGCGCCGTATGAGAAAATCTAAGTGCTTCTATTTTTCCAACACAGCCAGTGATATTTTTGCTCTCAGAGACACTGGCGATCTGGAGGAGCTGTGTCTTTATCTGATGCTGCCTAACACGGAGCTGACCAGGGTCTCCACGAGGAACAACAGCTAAAATATACTGTGTTAACTAGAGAGCAGCAGCTCCCTAAATGCCTTAACACGTGTAATCCTTGCAACTCCCCTGTGAGGTAGAAAGCTTTTCACTTAACTGAGGTTAAGTAACCTGACCACATGTCAGAAGGACCCCGAGTCCATGCTCTACAGGACCATGCAGTGCCGATGCTTTGGTGCTTTCTAGAGGGGGCCTGATGCCAGGCCAGCAATCCTATAACTTATTAATTCTTTTGTTCACTCCACATTCACCGCACACCTGCTGCATGTATGTCAGGCATTGACCAGGCACTATAGGCTAGAAGGATGAAGACTGACCACACAGACTCGATATAAAACAATCACTAAATCTCGTTAGGTCAACTCATATAGATGACATCTTCTCAATCGCAATGGAATTAAATTACAAATTAACACCAGTAGTGTATCTAGAAAATGCCACGTCGAGCCTCCAAGCAACCCATGGGTCAAAGAAGACATCACAGGGAAGATTAGAAAATACTTCAAACCAAAATGGCATAAAGGCAAACAGATCATTGTAGCAGAATTAGACTGTTTAAATACAGGTCCACACATATAGGATCAATTGACACCTTCTGACAAAGGCGTCAAGGTAATTCAATGGAGAAAGAGGAGTTTTCCACAAATTGTTATGGAACACGTAGAACTCCATATGATAAAAAAAAAAAAAAAAAGAACCTTGAGACTGGTATCTAGAGTGATAAAGAAATCTTTCAATGCAATAACAAAAAGACAAATAACCGAACTAAAAAACGGGCAAAGGATCTGAATAAACATTTCTCCAAAAAAAGATACATGAATGACTAATAAGGACAGAAAAAGATGTTCAGGATCATTAGCCATCAGAGAAATGCAAATCAAAACCACCATGAGAAACTATTTCACACATTAGGCTGGCTATAATAAAAAAGACAGGTGATCTCTCGGTTGGTGAGACTGTAGAGAAATTGGAACCCTTATGTACTGCCTATGGGATTATAAAATGATCCAGGAACTTTGGAAAACAGTTGGACAGTCCCTCAAAGGTTAAAAGTAGAAGTACCATATTACCTAGCAATTATGCTTTTTGTCTATACCCAAGAAAATTGCAAATATATCTCCATACAAAAACTTGGACAGGAATGTTTATAGCAGCATAATTCATAGCAGCCAAAAGTAGAGCAACCCTAATGTCAATCAACTGATGAATGAATAAACCAAATGTAGTATATATACATACAGTGGAATATTAGTCAGCCCGTTGGATACATGGTATGACAATATGGATTAATTTCAAAAGCATTTTGCTAAGTGAAAGAAACCAGGCCACAAAAGGCCACACATTGCATGCTGTCATTAATATAAATGCTCAGAATTGGCAAATCTATCGGTAGATTCATCATTGCCTAGGACTAGGGAAGAGGGGAATTGGGCAGTCACTGGTAAAAACATGGGTTTGTGTTCGGGGGTACTGAAAAGGATGAAAATCATTGTGGCGATAGTTGTACAATGCTACACAAATGCTTGTCTTAGAGTTCTCCAGAGAACTAGAGCCTACAGGATATTGAGACCTATAAAAGAGGAGACTTATTATAGGCATTGGCTCCTGGTTTGCTATCTATAGGTGGAGAACCAGGAACACTGGTGATGTAAGTCCCAGCCTGAGTCCAAAGACCAGGGAAGCTGATATGCAAGGGCAGGAGAAGAAGATGGATATCTCAGACCTAGCAAAGGGAGCAAATTCATCCCATCTCTGCCATTATGTTCTTTTCAGGGGATTGCATGATGTCCACCAGCATTGGCAAAGGTGACCTTTTTTTCTTAGTTTACCGATTTAAGGCTAACATCTTGCAGAAACCTTCTGACAAACACACCTCAAAAGAATGTTTTACCAGCTATCTGGGCATCTCTTAGCTCTGCGAACACATGAAGTTAACCATCACGGTACTAAAAACCATTGGATTGGACACTTTAAAGGCCGAATTACATGCCATGTGAATAATGACATCTCAATAAAGCTATTACAAAAGAAAAAAAAGAACCTTTTTTCCCATTACTCATCACACATAAAAATTAACTCAAAATACATCATAGACCTAACTATAAAAGCTGAAACTCTAAAATATCTAGGAGAAAATAAGGAGATAATTCTTGCAACTTTGTAAGAGGCCAAGATTTCTTGTAATAATAATTGGATTTCAATCCTTTTAAATTCTGTTCATCCAAGTACCCTGTAAGGGAAATGAACAAGCAAGTTCCAGATTGGGAGGAAATAACTGATAAAAGAATTATATCTGGGTTAAATCAAGCACCACAAATCAGTAATACAAAATAAATCAATGGCTAAAAAGCATATGAAATGATGTTCAATATCATTTAGGCAGACTAAAGCTATAATGAGACACCACCTCACCCACTCCCAAAAAGAATGGCTAACATTTGAACACTGATACTACCAATTATTGGCAAGGAAGTAGAAAAACTGTTACTTTGCTGATGTAGAAAAAAGGTGCAACTTTTTGGAAAGCAGTTTGGCAATTTCTTATAAAACAAAACACACACCTCCACCATTGACCTCAGACATGCCACTCCTAGCAGTTTACTGAGAGAATGAAAAATAAATGTCAATGAGAAGACTTATACGAAATGATATTCACAGCTGCTTCACTTATCAAATACAAAAACTGGAAACAACCCCGAAGTCCATGACTAAACAACTGTGATGTATTCATAAGTTGGACTCATGCTCAGCCAATAGAAAGAAACGATCTACTGATTGCCCACAACACGTGGATGAATCTCAAAAGCATTATGTTGAATGAGAAATTGTCATTGCAAAGCAGCAAGCAATTTTGTCATGAGAAAAAAATGGATGCTTGGAAAGGCATTGGGGGCAGGTGGATCCCTTGTTCTGGGTGAAGAATGGGGTCATTGGATTTTGCATTTGGAGGCTCTGTGGGCAGTGCGAGCAGTAGAGGAAGGATGGCGTCTCTGCACACGGCTTCCTTAGGTTTCCTTCCCAAATCGAGATCAGACTTCAGCAAATTGGCTGCTGCTTCTGGGGAGTATGTGTCTCATTGAATCAAATGATCACAGACTAGGTTTTTCACTAGGAAGGCCTCACTGAGCACTTTTTGGAGAGACAAGCGCCATCTAGTGGTATGAGAGCTGGAGAAATAAATGTCCTTTCCCTGTCTCAGAATCCACTTGGGCACCTTGGGAACTGGGATTATCTGGAGAGGTTGTCCTTGGTGGTAGACATCGATGAATAGGGGGAGGAGGGAAGTAAGTAGTGACAGGTTTGGGGCTAAGGTTCTGACCAACATGAGTAAGGGCCCCTTACTGGGTACCTCAGAAATCCTGGGATGGGGGTGGGGTGACCTCACATCAGGGGCAGCAAGGGGCTCAATGGGAAGCTGGAACGGGATCCAGACACTCAGATGGTGGGATCTGCTTCATTCCTGCAGCCTATAAACATCTGGAGACACTTGGGATATAACATTATTAAAGTGGTTTTTATAGAGAGCTTTTATGTGGAGTACGTTTAGTATGTTATTTAATCATCAAAACATCTCTGGGAAGTGTTATGATCTTGCTTCTCCAAATGAGTAAAATGATCTTCATGAAGTGTAAGTAGCTTGTTCAGAATCCTCTGGCTATTCAGTGGTGGAGTTGGACATTATCCCTGAGCCTTCTGACTTCAAATCAGGGATTTCTGCCGATACATCACCCTCTTGACCAGCAAAGGGCCCGCCTGGACACCAGCCCTCTGTGCCGCCAGCTCCCCTCCCCTCTGCTGACTGCAGTAACACGTCCTCCAGACTGAGTTCCCTCAGAGAAGACTGAACACGAGGACTTTCACCAAGAGGTTTGTTCTGGTCTGAAAGTTTGGAAGCCCTGGCTCAAGAATTTGATGAATCAATCGAAAGCTCTGGCCCTTCCCAGAGCACAGGGGCCCTATGCTCAGCAGAGCTCTCTAGGGTGTAATTGGAAATGCATAGGTAAGCCCTGGACCTACCTGGGATGGAGGGAGGTGGGGAGATGTAAGCTCCCACAACGACAGCAAGGTGAGCTTTAGGGGCCAGCAGCTTTAGGGAAAGAGAAGGGCCGAGAACAAGGCACCAGGCTGGGCCTTGGGATCCTGCCCTATGGGGTGGGGAAGACTGTGAATGTTTAGGACGGTGGCTTCTCTTAGTCAGTTCTCACTGTGGCTCACGCTGTCTCTGCTGTGACCCTTCTTTCACAATTCAGATCTTTCTTTTTCTTCCCATACGATTCCATCGCACCTCTGAGATTTTGTGGCTTTCACACGAAGGACATAGAGAGGCACAAATGGTATCCTTGGGTCCCCATATCTACCCCAGGAGAAGGTGCTGTTGTTTCACAATGCAACACACAAGAAAGGAGGCAAGGACTGGAATACAAATTTTAACCATGTAAAAATACTACCAATCGCGTCTGTATATTTGGACTGGTCTCTACTGCTGGCCAAGCTCACGCGGGGCACTCTGGGTATTGTCTCCAGAACCAGGAACTGACATAGAGCAATGCTTGCTGAAGACTATTGAATGAATAATCGGGCACTGATGCGGGGAAATGTCCCTGCCTTAACGAAACTTAAAACGTAGCAGGGCAATGGATTAAATAAGCAAACAAGCAGATCTAGCACATGTCAGAAGGCAATCACTGCCAGAAAGAAAATAAAACAAGGTACAGAGGTAGCCAGCAAGGGAGATACTGGTGGCTTTGCAGGGGTGGGGGGTGTCGAATTCTCCTTTAGATGGGGGGAAGGTGGGCAGAAAAGACCTGATAAGGTGCCATTTGTGCAGAGGCCTCAGGGAAGAAGAGGAAACAAGCCAGGTGGGCCTCTGGTGGGGTAGAGTACTCTAAGAAAAGGAAAGAGTAACTGGGAAGTGCCTATGAAATGCACGTTGGAACATGTTTGCAGTGCATTTTCATCAGTTTCGGGTAAGTAGCTAAGTGTTCTGAAGGTGGCAGAATGCTTAGCCCTGCCTTCAGGCGTGCAGGGGAGCGTTAACACATGCACACTTGGGTACATAGGACACGTGCCTCATCAGTCCTCTGCAGACCAGGGGTCTAGGCCACAGGGGCTGTGGAGGTTCCACAGTGGGTTACTGAGCACACGTGGTCCTCGATGGCTTCACGATAAATGTTGCCAGGGAGTCTGGATGTGAAGGTCGACTAGGAATTAGGCGGTGTTGAAGAAGAGAGTGTGTGCCCCAAAACGGGACCTGATAGGGAAAGCTTCAGAGTTTCCAAGGTCTGTTCATGCCTGAGGACAGAGACTGTGGTCCTTACCATGACCAGCCACGCCTGGCAGGATCTAGCCCCTGCCTGCCTGTCCGTTGTCCCTGGGCTGTAGCCACAGGCCTTCGATGAAAGGAAAGAAAACTTCCATGGCTAATAAAGAATGCTGCCAAGGGGAAGGAAGAAGGTGCCAGAGGGACCCCATCAAGGCCCAAGGAAAAGAGTGCCTTGACTCTGAGAACCTGACATTCCCATCTGTTGGCAGGGAGACCCTCTGAGTGTAAGTGGAAGAACAGGTGTGGCAGTTTGAGGTCACTGACCATGAGACCAGTGACCTCTGCTCTGACTCTGGGTCATCGGACTCTGAGTCGGCTTTCCCTGGAGCGAGGACAAAAGCAGAGCTGTTCCCTCTATGGATCTGGATCCAGTCCTCCCTGGCCTTTTTGTTTATCCGTCTTTTCTGAGCTCCATTAACCCCTTTCCAGCACAAAAACAGTGTCACTGGGGGTCCTATGTTGAGTGCTCTAGGCGTGGGTGGGTATTCTTCCCCCAGGGAGCAGGGGCACGGTGGTTAATTCCACACGTCAATCAATCATGAGGCCACCAGCTAAAAACAGAACCACAGGGTGTGGATTTTTAAGCAGATATAACAAGACCTTTAGAATTTCTTGAATCTCACCCTTTGGAAAACCGGCATTTGTTGGATACTTATCAGGGTTCTGAACCTCCATGTACTTTATAAGGCAAATAGCTCAAATTAGGACTTCAACTACAGCCTGTTTGATAGGTTGAATGAGAATATATTTCTCTTGGCATGAAAACCCAGATATTTCTTAGAGAGTTTTCGGAAGAGAGGACCTTCACTGAAGACTTTCAGGACCTTCAGCCTGAGAGTGTGAACTGAACTGTTATTTATCTTAAGATTCTTTCCAGAGTGCAGATGGAAGGCAGGCACGTAGGATTATTTTCAGTAAAGTGCTGACCTCTGGTGGACATTTCCTAAACTCTTCTTTAGGTTGTTTTTTTGTTTGGGGTTTTTGTTGTTGATGTTGTTGTTTTAACTCCCACATACTTGATTCGGCAGAAGGCCCAGCGGCAAAACGTTCTTTTGAAAGTTGAACATCCTTCTATTTAGGCTCGCTCAGGTTTGCAGATAAGAACCCAAACACATATATTTCACTATCTCTCTGGACTTTTTTGAGAGTTGGGTTCATATCAAGCATGTTAAGATTTGCCTCTATGATTAGGGACTTCACCTCTATGAAGAGAAAACACAAAGGTATTTGGTTTCCCCAAGATTTCAAGAACTTTACTCCAATTTAACATCTCCTATTATGGCATAATTTATGCATAAAAAAAATGAAGTTCAAAGTCGATCATAACCAGACTGAGAAGGAAGAAAACCTTTTACCTTCAACTCAAAATATAGTTGAAATAGGGGTTCTTGGGTGGCTCAGTTGGTTGAGCATCTGACTCTTGATTTTGACTCAGATCATGATGCCAGGATTATGGGATCAAGCCCCACGTCAGGCTCTGTGCTGTGAATGGATCCTGCTTAAGATTCTTTCTCTCTCCCTCTGGCCCTCTCTCTGGCTCTGTCTCTGAAATTTATACATATATATAATATAACATATATATAATCAAAATACACTGCTGACTTGGTAAAGAGGCCTTCTCTGAAGTTAAGGACCATTTCTTCTTTGCATTTATAGATGCCTCTAGGCAAGTTTCGCTCTGAGAGAGCAACAGGGAGAACTTGAACTCAGGAGCCTTCTGGTCCAGGGAATCTTGACCTGGTCCAGGGGGTCTTGGGCATGCCCAGACCACCCCCAAACTAATCTCTGGAGGTGAGGTCAGGCATTGCCATCATTTTTGGTAAGTCTCCACAGGTGAGCCTAATGAGAATCACAGACCTAGTCTAAACCCTCCGTTTATTATAAGTGAGAACACTGAGGCCCAGGGAGGAGAGATGGTGCTTGGCCAAGGTCACCCAGCTGGTCAGTAGGAAAAATCTGGCTAGACTCTGAAAGCCTTAAAGACTGGAGCCCTGTATGTTCAGTTTAGAATTTTCAAATTAGCTGTTCTGCGCTGCTGCGGCCTTACAGCACACTCAGGCCTCGACATAAGAAGGTCCTCTTCCTCTCAGATGCTTACCTGTCTTCCCTCCCTGTACTCTGCACTTCTCCCTCCCGCCCCCCCCGCCAGCCCCTCACCTCCCAGCCACCCAGACTGCCTCCTACTTGCACAACATTGTCACTTTAACAGGCTGCCCAGGCCTGCCTTTCCTGAGCCACGTCCCAGGCCCTGTGTCAAATATGACAAAGCGGGGCACCTGGATGGCTCAATTGGCTAAGCATCTGACTTCGGCTCAGGTCATGATTTTGCAATTTGTGGGTTCAAGCCCTGCGTCAGGTTCTGTGCTGACAAGCTCGGAGCCCAGAGCCTGCTTCAGATTCTGTGTTTACCCTTCTCTCTGCCCCTCCCATGCTCAAGCTCTGTCCCTCTCTGTCTCTCAATAATAAATAAACATTAAAAAAAAAAATTTTTTTTTTAAATACGCCAAAGGTGGCCTCTCCATGCTGGCCCCCAGGTGGTTGATTTCTTTACTGCAGCTGAGAGCTGTTAGCTCAAAAGCTCATCTGAGGCCTAACTCAAATGTTTCCACAACTAAGTGTTTTAAACATCATCCAGATAAGCAGATTTTTAGACAGTTAGTGCCTGCCTGCTTTGCATATCCCACAAAACTGTTCCCAACATCTGCTAGCCATGGATAAGCCCCAGGCCATAAAGACCCCAAGCTGCTGCTGTGCTTTGGAGCTCTCTGACCCAGAAACTCCTAGCTGTGCTGTCGAGTGACATCACCTAGACACATGTAATCTCTCTCCCCCAAGTCCCCATGCCTGCCTCTTCTTCTAAGTAGCAATGCACTACTCTCTGGACAGACTTCTCTGAGGAAGCACACCTGTCATAGTAGAGTGTCATAGTAAAAGTCTGTGTGTGCTGCCACCTTGTGGTCATTTCTTTTTCCGTGCTGAGCTCCCAAATCCATGGACCACAAAACACCCTGGTCTTTTTCATTTCTCTGGGCCTCTTTCAAAACTTCCCTGGCCTAAGTTCTCTGTCTTCCCAAATTTTCAGACCCTTTCATACATTAATTCCAATGGATATATCTATGGCCAATTAGTTTATTCACCCACTATTTACTGGGCACCCATTACATTCCAAGTGTTGATCTAGGTACTTGGGATACATCATCGAACAAAACAGATGAAAATCCCTGCATTGTGGAGCCAATGTTTAGGATGGAAAGGGCTTAAAGCTTTTCCTCCCTTAAAGAACACTTGAAGCCAGAGTAAGGAGATCTTAAGAGGGGAGTTTTTGGTCAGTGAGCAAGTGGGAGGGATGTTGAAGACATGGGTTGGGTTTAGAATTATGAGTCGATTTAACAAATATGCCTGAGTTTATACACTGCATAAGTGCTTCACTTTGAAGCTGATCTTTTTTTTTTTTTTTGAGTTTATTTATTTATTTTGAGAGAGAGAACATGTGGGAGAGAGGGGCAGAGAGAGATGAGAGAGAGAATCCAAAGCAGGCTTTGCGCTGTCAGCACAGAGCCCGACTCGAGGCTTGATCTCATGAACTGTGAGATCGTGACCTGAGCCGAAATCAAGAGTTGGACGCTTAGCTGACTGAGCCACCCAGGCACCCTGAAGCAGACCTTCTTAAACTATAACCTGCATTGACTCAGCTGGAGACTTGCTGAAGAGGAAGATCCTACGTCTGGCATAAGGCCTGGGACTCTGCATTTTAACTCCCAAATGTCGCTGCTGGTCTGTATACCACACTTAGAGCAATGAAGCTTTAAAGCAGATTCCCTCGAGCACCGACTCTTGCAGAACTAATAGTAACCACACTACCATGGTAATATTGCAAAGACTGAACACGAGAAGTCAGCCCTGTGAATTAGCAGTAACCTGCATTTAGAGATGAGGAAACTGACACTTCAAGACATTAATGAACCTGTCCATGAGTACATGTGGCTCACAGGAGAGCCAGGAAATTCCAGAGTTCACGGGCATGACCATCCACTGCCTCACCTGTTACTTACCCACAGCAGCTGCTTGACCCAATCATATGAAGTGTCTGAGCCTCAGGGTTACCCTCTGTAAAAGGAGGGTAAGGTGGCTACAGGGCCTCACAAATGTCACTGCTATTGCTGTCATTAAGCCTTGAAGGGTTTTCTGCCTTGAACTTCCTCCTTTACCAGGACTGAAAATCTATCAGCCACATGCACCTTTTTCTGACGCACAGCACAGCACCCATACCTCTCATTTCATCCCTGTGTTGTCCCCGGGGAGCGAGTGTGGCTACTTTCACCTCACACATGAGGACATGTGGGTGACATGAGGGTGACCTCCTCAGAGGAGCCAGAGCCAAGATGGAGACAACATCTTAAAGATTTTCTCTAATTGGTTGCCTTTTAGCCTGTTTATTAATTCAGTTTGTTTCTAGCAATCAAATCTCCTCTAACAGCAAGGTTGCGTGTGAAGTCCAGTTTGTGAAGTGGAGAGGAGCAGGGGGCTGGGCCAGAGCTGGGTTCAAGGAGTGGAGCCCCGATCCTGTGGCCTCCCTTTGTGTTCTATTTCCTGGGCCTTAGAGGGAGTGCAGGGCATGCTGTTTGCAAACCCTGGATCTAAGTCAACTCTCTCTGGGGACAAGTGAGCAGCAGGCCCCAAGGAGGGAGGTGATGTGGCCAAAATCATACAACAGGCTTGTGACCCGGCTGGGCTCCTCTCAAGGGCTCCCGAGACCAGAAGTTAGCAGAACCTGGGCGGGATTAGGGACCTCACTGCCCACTCACCCGCCCGGTAGCTGAGCTGTGTTTGATGACCGTCTTGCTCACCCACCACATGGAGCCAAATTCAATATTCCACCTGCTAATCTCACCATTTCCCAGTGTCCCCTTTTCTCACACCCCAGAGGGCCAAGTCTTTTTAGTCTTCAGACTTCAAAACGGTGAAATGTCACGTACACACAGAAAACTGTATAACCATATCCATACCAAGAAATAGAATGTCATCCGGATCCTAAAAGCATCTGGGTGTCCCTGCCTGACCCTCTGTCTCTCAGGAGTCACCCACCAACCCCTGCTTTCAGACACAGCCTGTCCCTGATTCCCTCTATAGAAGAGCCACCTGTCTACACATCCCTCCACACAACTGCTCGGTTTTGCCCGTTTTAGCTTTATGTAAATGAAGTCACGCTCTGTGTGGGTTTTTGTGATTCCTGTACCCCACATGATGTTGGTAAGATGCATCCGTTTTGTTGAAGGTAGCCGGCTGCAATTCATCCACTTGCTCAACGAGCATTGCGCTGTATGAACATACATGATTTATGTATTCATTCTTCTGTGATGGGAGTTTGGATTGTTTCCTATCGGGAGCTGTTGTGGACAGTGGTGCCATACCCCTTCCTGGCTGGGAGATTTGCTCTCCTTATCAAGGAAGAGTGAGGCCCGAGGAAGAAAGGACTCTCAGAAGAGAGGCGACCAGGTCTAATCTCCGGGGTGAGGGAGGCCAACGCCCCCTCATTTCCCACACTCTCCATGCCCCAAGCCTGGCAAAGCCATAGACACAGCCAGCAAAGTAGATGAGTTTTCAAGATTTTATTGTAAAACAGAGCTTAAGTCATAGGGAGTAGAAAACTTTCCACTTAACACGGACAACACACAGTTGCTGAGCACCTGCTAAGGGCCAGCCCATGTGCTCAGCCCCGCGGGACCTGAAACACACACAGGCCATGCTCCCTGCTCTCAGGAGCTCAGTCTGGTGCAGGAGACAGACAGAGGCTCAACCATCTTTCAAACAAGTCTCAGAATGTCAGAAGTGCTCACATGGTCCAAGAGTAAGTCCTCCCTCCCAGGAGACCTGCAAAGAACACCAGGGAGCTCCTTCTGGGCTGCGCCCTGGGGGCTGGGAGCTTTTGACGGGAGGGGTGGGGGAGGAAAGCACATTGCACGTCTGTGGAAGTTCTGGAGTAGAGATGGTACCGGGGCCTGATCAGTGGGGTCCAGACTTCAGGAATGTTACAGAAAGAAAAATAGTGGGGACTAACAAAATACACTGGCTTTTCATTTTCTTAGGCGAAGGCGTTACAAAAATAAGACGGGAATAAAAAGAGAGATGCTTTCACCCTCCCCAATCCCCTTCCAGAAAGGACAGTCTCCACATAAAGGACTCGCCTTCAAATTGGACACAATTGGCATAAGAGAAAGATGAAATCCTTATCTTCCATCTTGCCGCAGACTCTAAGAGTTTTCCCCGTGGGACTGCATCGGCTTGCAAAACGAGCTTGGGCAAGCCAGTGAGTGGCAGGAGGGATCTGGGACGTGGGTGCCGGGGTGAGGCAGAAGGGTGAGGAGTCGGGGAGAGGAGAGTGGAGGGGCAGGCCGGCCAAGGTGCCTGGCTTTTGTCCGGAAGCCCCAGGCAGCACCGAAAGGCTTGGGGCAGTGTTGTGGCTCAAGCTGGACTTTAGAAAGACCGCTGTGGAGGCGGGATGGAGGTTGGTTCGCCAAGGAGGCTGCTGATGGAGTCCTGTCAGCAGGGCTCTTTCATGTCCTCCTGAGGGTCCACCCTGCCAAGGCTGCTCCTCAGAGCCCCACAACAGCCAGGAGACCCCAGGCAGGGTGGAGATGCGTCTCTGGAGTCATCGATGAGCTGGGAGTGGAGGACGTGAGGTACAGACACACTAACGGTCCACCTGGAAGTAGAACTTGGTGACCGTCATGGCCTCTTCGGGCGTGTTGGTGAGGCTGACGGGCCGGTCGGCCTCCAGGGATGTGCAGAGGAACCAGCCGGGGCAGGCAGCAGACTCGAAGCTGGTGGTGGGGCCACTGTCTGAGCGGATGAAGGTGAAGCGTTTATCTTGCTCCTTGTTCTTGCTCAGGTCAGTGATGTTAACTGCCTGGAAGCCAAGATATGAGCAGTGAGGACTGGGTAGCATGGAGGCCCCATTGTGTCTCCCCCTCTGCACCATGACATGGCCTCTGGCTGCCCCAGAGCAAGTGCTTCCTGGGACAACTGCAGGATCTACATCTCCTACGACAACTGTGACCCAGCATCTGTCGCATTGTTACGCCTTGACTTTGAAAGATCTGGCCACTCTAGCCGTGGCCAGTAAGTTTGGTAAACACATGGTACCGTCAGCGGAGACTGAGGCATGTGGAGGCCGGTGCTCTGTCAGGGTCTCTGCCCCTGGCAAGAGGGCATGGTGGAGAAGGTGGGCAGAGAGTAGTAGGGTCCGTTCGACACGGTGCACATGGCATCCGGGTCACCCTACTCCACACAGAGTAAAGAATGCCCCTATCCACTGGTAGGGGCAAGGGACAGTGCCATGCTTACAGCCACTCATTGGGTTAAGATCTTGTCCAACAAGCACCTAAGACAAAGCCATCTTTTCCCAGGGCTGGCAGCCTATTATTATTACAGGGATCAAGGAATACAGGGCTCTGAATAGGATCCCAACACATGGGTTTGAGTAGATAAGGATTAGAAGAGAAGGGTCCTAAAGCTTGGTGTCACTGGAAGACAGCAAGTCTAAGTGGGTTGGGGGCCCTCGGCCAAGAGTGGCACACAGATAATGAGGCCCCCAAACATACCATCCTTCCCGGACCCCTCCCTCCCTGAGACTAGACTTAGCCACACGATGGGCTTCAGCCAACGGGACATTAATGGTATGCAAGCGGGGGTTGATAAGCATTGGCACAATGGGCCTTGTCACTGTGGAATAATCCCACTAGGAAGCGAGGAGCCATGCTGTAGGGAAGCCCAAGCTGGCAACCGAGCTCAGAGAGAGCACCTGAAATGGGTGAGAAGCCATCCCAGACGCCCCAGCGCCAGCAGAGCTCTCTGCTAGGTGCAGCTGCAGGAGGGGCGTGAGCTGCACCAGACAGAGCAGGACCGCCCAGCTGAGCCTCTGTAATCGGCCCACAGAGTCCCGAGAAAGAACACATTACGGTGATTGCAGCCACCAGGTTTAGGGTGCTTGTGGTCTGAGACAGGTCCTTACCTCCAGCTGGAGCCTGGTCTCATCACCAGACTTGACACAGGCCAGGCAGAGCTTTCCCCCATGGATCCCCAGGAACACGGCATGAGGCTCGATGGGCACCACATTTAGCTTTTCTGGGGAAGAGCACAGGGGAGGGTCAGATTGTAGAGAGAACAGGAGGCAGCCTGGACTCTCCCAGGAGAGTTTTCTGTCTTCCCCCTGAGCAACTCAAACCCTAAGATCAGGACAGTGAGGCCCCATCTTCCTGGTCTGCATCAAACAGCAGGTCAAACCAAGCTCCCCATCCAGCTCCTCCTCAAGGACCAAGTGGCCTAGATTCCACGCCACAAGGTTTCCATCCCTCCTTCTCCCCAGGATACCGGTGTGCCAGGTCACCAAGTCTGCTGCCCATGGGGACAGAAAATAGCACAGAATGGGCTCCAGGCCTTGGTCTACAGGGACCTGCGGGACTTTGAACCTGCCTCTTACCCTCAGCAGTCTGTGAGCCCTCACACAGCAGTGAAAATCACAGCCTTTCTGTACTTCAGCTTATTCATTAGGAGAATTCACAGAAGGACAGGAAAGGCATGTCTTACACTTTCAGAGTGAGGCAGAGGGGGCAAGCACAAGGGGACGGAGCAGGGTGGAAAGATGGAGATCAGATCGTGCCATTCTATAGCACCAAATCAGCCCACAGGGATGTGAAAGCATCCCTGAAGTCTAGGGCTGAAAGAATCTCCCATCATGCCTTTATACTGGCCTCATTCTACTAAAGGGAAAACTGAGGTGGGGGAGAGGGTGAAGCCTGCCCATGCTCATGCAGGTGTTTAGAGCACAGACCAGAGCATGGCTGACTGTGGTGTCCACAAATAAGGGACATAACCCAGCCTTGGATATGGTGTATTCATTTTGGCCGGTAGTTAGGGTTTGAACAACATAGGAACATGGAAAGCTTAATAGTCACAGAGGGAAAGGGGCCATCTTACCTTCTGTGCCCTACCCCTGCCAGCTGTGGCCTGGGAACCCTGAGCCAGTTGGTGGGGGCTCTGACCTAGACTCTAACTCTCCCACCCTCTTGAGGCTGCCCTCAAGAATGCCCCCTAGTGGCCATGCCTCCCCCATCTTTCAACTCAGGCTCAAAGACCCAATGGGGATTAGGGCTTTGAAACTAAAGTTTTTAGTGGAGACTCCAGGGCAAAGTGACCCAGTGCCCACACAACATGTGCTTTCCTGGCAACCACTCACCTTCTAATTTAGTACTTGGTCCTTGCAAGTATCCAGCAACTAGTTGGTTATTCCTTAGGTAGAAGGTCTTCTGGTTAACATCCCAGATTCTGAAAGGCAAAAGGACTCGGCTACAGAAAACAATCTCTGTGTGCCCAGCCCTTCCTGTGTTCCCTAGAGCTCACTGAATCTGAATTCAACTTTCTGCCAGGGGTGTGGGATTTCTGTACACCCATGGCATGGAGGAGAGACTGAGGGCACCACTGATTAAGGAGCAGGCCCAACTCCCATAGTTGGATAGCAGTGTACCCATATCACATTCTTTTTTATTTTTTAATGCTTATTTATTTTTCAGAGAGACAGAGTGTGAGCAGGGGAGGGGCAGAGAGAGACAGAGACAGAATCCACAGCAGGATCCAGGCTCTGAGCTGTCAGCACAGAGCTCAGTGTGGGGCTCGAACTCAGGAGCCATGAGATCCTGACCTGAGCTGAGGTCGGACCCTCAGCGGACTGAGCGGAATGTGCACCCACATTCAATCCCTATCCTCACTTGCCCCTCACCCTCCAATTCCCAGAGCAGACACCTTCTACTTCAGCAAAACGTGCTCTAGAGTAGCACCATCTAACAAAAGTTTCTGGGTGCAGAAATGTTCTAAGCTACCCTGTCCAATATGGTAGCCACCAGCCACATCTGGCTATTGAGCTCTTGCAATGTGGTGGGACTGAGGATCTGAATTTTAAATTCAATTTAATTTTTGTTACTTTATGTGTAAATTTAAAGAGTTGTCTGGGACTAGTGGCTGTCACAGAGCTCCAAAGGACATAGCAGCTTGTCAGTAACTCACCCTGAGCCTTAGACCACGAGGGTCTATTCCCAGAGCCCGTCCTTCATCAGCCAGCAGCTCCTCTGGGCCTGGGAGGGGCAGCCTTCCCCGGGAACAAGCTTTGCCTCCAGCTCACCCAGAGGCTTGCAGAGCCTCCATTCCCTGCTGCCCACCATGTGACCTTGGACCTGTGTCTCATCTCCTCCGGAGTGAAGCGTGGCTAAAACCACCCATCTCATCAGGTGACCTTGGGCGGCTCATGAGCTCAGTGAGGGATGGCTAGACAAACTGTAAAGGCCTTTGTACACGTGAGGATTTGACCTTACGAGACTATTCTTAGCTCCTGGATGAGTCTCCTACTAGAGACCCCTTGGGGCAGCTCCTGGAGCTCCTAGCCAGTCGGCGGAGGCAGAGGCAAATCTCGTGAAGCAGTTTCCATGACTGGAAAGGGGAAGGCCTTGCCCTGGACGCACACACACATGCCTGCACACACATACACAGGCACGCACAGAATCCCCAACTGCAGCCTCAAGTCACAGAAACAGTCTGAGGGTGAAATCACCCTGACAAGGCTCAGTCCGGGGTGTCACAGGACAGAGGGTGCATGTGGACAGCCTCACAGCCTGTTGCTTTTATCGCAGCATTGGTGACATCTCACAAGACTCCTGGCACAACTTTTAACATCACAGGCACTCTCACAACAACTCAGTAAGGCAGGCAGGGGGTTGTCATTAACCCCATGTCACAGAAGGGGAAACTGAGGCCCCAGAGGAGCAGGATCCGCCACCATGTCAACACGGAGCTGCAGCGCTAGCCGGCTGGCTGGGACTCTGGGCCATGCTCTGCCCACCGCAGCCCTGTCTGCTTCTTTGTCCAGGAAAGAGCCTCAGCATGGCCCCTCGGCCCCTGTATGTCACTCACGAAGTTGCCAGAGTGTCTGGGAAATCA
Organism: Proteles cristata cristata; assembly: GCA_017311185.1. NCBI lineage: Eukaryota > Metazoa > Chordata > Mammalia > Carnivora > Hyaenidae > Proteles > Proteles cristata. The sequence continues at coordinate 353,162 of JAESUZ010000321.1, forward strand.
ACCAGGCCTGTGGCCAAGTTACTCTGAAATAGAAGCCCTGAAGACCACGCAAGTGGCTCCCCTTTCCTGAATAACAGGCACTCCTTTCCAATCCAAACCCAGTTTCTAGGTGCAGGGGAGGCCAATGGCTCCCAATGGCTGTGATGGCCCCATTTTCCTGTCCGTGCACCCCACCTCTGCAGGGGCATCCTTACCTGAAGGCTTGCATCCTGCAGACCCTCTTCCCCATGGGATGGCAGGCTGTCTCTGAATAGAACAGGAAAAGGAGGAAAGAGATCAAGTAACTGAAGGGACATCTGCAGATTTCCATTCTGTGGCCACGGCGAGGCAACGGGACACTGCCATTTCAGGCCCGGAGTAGCTGCTTATAAAGAAAATAGTCACTCACCCAAAGCAGGCTGTTGCCGCCCTGTCGCACTCTGAGAAACGGAAATGCCCTCACATTTCCAAAATGAGAAACCCTTGTTGTTGTCACTTTCAACCGTGCTGAGTGTCGCAATGCGAATGTTGTAACTGATTCCCTCCCCTTTTCCCCTGTGCAATTTCCCCAAAATTGAGATTTCTATTTCCCCCTCGCTGAGTTCCTGGGAAGAAGAGCACAATGAAAACTGAACTCCCTCATCTCCCTGACAGGTATCCTGAGACTGTTGACTTTGTAAAACTAGATTTAAGTAGAAAAGTCCTCCTGTCTTAGTGAGCTAAGTGGTAGGCTTCCTCGGCACTCAAGACGGTCTCACGTCACTTTGTGTTCTTTGAAGGACGCACACCCTTGACGGACTCTGGACCATGGACTAGCAAACATTCTGTAAAGGACCAGATAGTAAATATTTTAGGGTCCGTCTCTGTCATGATTACTCACGTCAGCTATCGTAGCTTAAACAGTAGTAGAGGCGATCTGTAAATGAACAAGCTGATTGTGTTCTGATACCACTTTATTTACAAAACCAGGTGGTGGCTGGGTTTGGCTTGGCTTGGTGACCTCCTGCTGCAGTGTAAACTTCCTGAGGGGTGCTTCAAAGCCTGCTCTATTCCTGCTATCCACGCCTTTAAAGCTATCATCTTGGGAAAATGGGGCCAATCCAGCACTTGGAGAAAAACAGATCCAAATTTCGCCTCTGCCACTCACTTGCCATTTGCTACCCATGTGACCTGGAACAAGTCACTCCACTTATTTGGGCCTCTCTCTCTGTCTCCTCATGCCAAGAATGGGATTGATCGCATCTTCATCATGGGTGAAAAGGAGGAGGGAGGAAGGATGGAAGGAAGGAAGGGAAAAAGGAGGGAAGAAGGAAGGGAAAGGAAGGGAAGAAGGAAGGGAAGGAAGCAAAGGAGGAGGGGAAGGTTCTAGCTTGCAGTGAGCACTAATAAGCATTAACTTCTTTCCTTACTACATTCTAGAAGTTAGGGAAAAGTATGTATACTCCGATTTATGGATAAGGGAAACATGGACAGGGCTCCCGCGGGATCAGAGCATGCAATGCTAATGCAGAAGTGTAGATTGCAGCATTGGAGAACTGGATGGGAGCTCGGCAGCCCTTCTATCTCACCCTACCATTGTTTTGGAAAACACTAAGAAAGACCCAGAGAGGGAAAGGGACCTGCCCAAGGCTGCACAGTGCATTAATGGCAAAGATATGCCCAGAAATCCAGGTCTTCAGACTCCTAGCCAGTGGTCATTCTGTACAGCAGCTGATCTGGATAAGATCAGCCAACAAATACGTTCAACCAACAAATCAGCATCTGTGTCCAAATGAGAATAAAATCCTTCAAGGAAGAAGGCTACACTATATAATTGAAAGTTGCTAAGAGAGTAGATCACAGAAGATATAAAAGATAAGATATAAACGATATTTTATGACTAAAACAGCTGATGGGTGAATCGCTGTGTTGTACACCTGCGACTAATATAATGTTAGATGTGAATTATACCTCAATTAAAACATTTTTTTTTAAAAAAGGAGTCTTCTCAAATCTTTCAGAGCAAGTGGGACGTTTTTGCAAAAATTGTATCACCTCCCTGAGTGATTACTTTGAGGGACAGAGTGGCATGTACGTGTCCCTTCTGTTCTCACAAGGTGGGTGACCTTAAGGGAGACATTCACCTTTGAAACACATGCAAGAAACAATATCTACCTCTGAGGGCCAAAGGGGAGTTTTGTTTGCTTGGGGAAGGACTGGCTGATGGAGGTGATGTGTAAGAACCTATTTGACTGTTTGTCTTTTGCGGCATTTGCTGAATTGCGGGACGCAATTTCTGCAACACTTCGAAATCATCGGGTGCACAAGTTTGGTCAGCACCTCTCCTGAGATGGAAGGCAGCTAACCCCCACTGTGATAAGTCCTCTCCTACTTGCCTCAGTGTTACATCAACATCCCTTGAAAAACGTCCTTGAAGACTGAAAAGAAGAGACTTGCCCAGAGGAGACCAAGGGGCCCTGTCTGGACAACCTGCTCTCGGACAGAACTCTGAGTCAAGGTTCCGCCCACCCTGGGGCTTCTGGGTAAATGCTCCTCTGTCCTCAGCCCGAATTCAAAGAGATGGTTTTCTCCCAGAGAACAGAACCCTGAGTTCTCCACCTTTGCCAGCTCTGTGCCCCTTTCCTGTTGTGCCTGAGAAGTGTCCTGGTGGGCATTTCTGGGTAAAGAGGAAGGAATCCCTAGGGCCGGGCGGACAAGTCAGGCCAACCTGGGCTGCGTCATCCTATCATTTATGAGCTGGGCCACCCAGGCTCAGGTTTCTTGGCCTCAGTTTCATTATCTACTAGAGGGGCCTAATAATTGAAGCCTCATCACGGGGTTCTGTGAGGATTGAGATATTGCACACGGTGTATTTAACCCTGAACCCGGCATGTAGGAAATTCACAAAGAGTAGAAGGCTACTGTGTCTGCTTTGTCGCCCCATGTAAAGTGGGAGAGGTCAGTCACAATGCCCCTGAGCCCACCAGCCCTGCCCTACACACCCAGCTGGACTCCTGAGGGGGTGGCCCTCATCCCTCTAGGCTGGGGGAGGAAAGGAGTGAGGGGATGAAAGGCTCCTTCCCTCCCCTCATACTTCTGGCCCCAATTCTACTCTTGGTTCCGTCTTATCAAAATAGTGGGTGTCCTGATGATTTCTGCCCACAGGAAATCTCTGACTAAACTTATTCTCGGTTCTGGCTCTCTGGACGCTCACTCCAGTTCCTGAATTCAGTTTAGCGACCACATAACAGGCCTATGTAGGCGGACCCCGGGAGGTCCAGGCATTGCCATTGTATCTAGCACCTCTTCTGGATGCCAAGCCCTGCCCTGCTAGACACTGGTGACAGCAGAAATGACTAAGGCCCACCCTAAGGGAAAGAGGAAAACTATCTGTGTCCTTAGAATGATACTAGACAGTCTCTACAGACTCCTGTTGATGCCTCTAGAACTCCAACCACATAAGAAGTGCTCAACAAATGCTAGCTATTTCTCAATTTCAGTTAATTACATCTTTCAGTTCTAAGATTTCCATTTGCTTCCTCTTTTTTTTTTGTATCGTTTCTATTTCTCTGCCAAAAGTTTCCATATCGTCTTTTAAATCCTTAACACAGTATATATTCACAGTTCTTGTGAAGGCTGCACTGATAACTTCATTATTTGAATCCCCGCGGTGTCTCCTTCTGCCATCCGTTTTATCCAGTGCACAGGCTGCCTTGCATACGCCTGACTGCTTTTTACTGACTGCTGGGCACTGTAGCATATCAAAAACTGTCAAGATCATTTGAGGCTCTGGACAATTTGTCTAGAGGTGTATGTATCTGGAGATGATTCACTTTTGCTTCTTCTGGGCAGTGAGGGTGCAGGCACTGCAGACCCAATGACCTTAACCCCAAGAGGCTGGACATGATTAGAATGGAGCTTCGATAACTGCAGACTGTTCCATTTCTGTTCACTCCCAATCCTCTAGGGTCCCAGCCCAGACCAGGGGTGTTTAGTGATACCCCCTCTTCCTCGGTGAGAGTCAAAGTATACATTTTATAATGTAAGACTCTCCATAAGTCTGATAGCTAGCTTTGCCAGTTATCACAGCAGAAAGCTTGATCCTAAGCCAGATGTGGACACTGATGTCTATTTTTTAAGTCTTCTTACTCAGGATGGTGGAGTTGGAATAGCATTTGGGGGCAGGGAATTTATCTTAAAGAAAATGGAATCAGTGGGTGACATCATCAGATTTGTTTTATTAAGATAATTACGGGACCAGTGGACAGATGGATTAGACTTGGTGCATGGTTTGGCGTCACTGAGCCTGAAGGCAGAGGGGTGGTGTGCTGGTGAGTGTTGACAGCTGGATCGCCAAAAGAGTTTTCACTAGCAGCATTTGCCTGTTTCTCTGGTGTAAATACTCCCACTGCAGGTAATCTCAAGCCACCAGCATGACAAGGTTCAATGCAGAGCTGATAAGAGGCTCTCCTATCTTTCTTGAAAGTATCTCCTTTCTTTCTTTCTCTCTTTCTCTCTCTCTTCTTTCTTTCTTTCTTTCTTTCTTTCTTTCTTTCTTTCTTTCTTTCTTTCTTTCTCTCTCTCTTCCTTCCTTCCTTCCTTCCTTCCTTCCTTCCTTCCTTCCTTTCTTTTTCTTTCTCTTTCTTTCTATGTTTTATTTATTTCTAGGAGAGAGAGAGACAGCGTGAGCAGGGGAGGGTCAGAGAGAGAGGGAGACACAGACTCTGAAACAGGCTCCAGGCTCTGAGCTGGCAGTCAGCACAGAGCCGACGCGGGGCTCGAACCCACGAACCGCGAGATCATGACCTAAGCGAAAGTCGGATGCTTAACCGACTAAGCCACCCAGGCACCCCTCTTTCTTCCTTCCCCTTCCTCCCTTCCTCCCTTCCTCCCTCCCTCCCTCCCTTCCTTCCTTCCTTCCTTCCTTCCTTCCTTCCTTCCATCCTTCCTTCCTTCCTTCCCTCCTTCCTTCCTTCTTTCCTTCCTTTCCTTCTTTTTTTCAAGAGAAGGTGCAATAAGCAAGGGGTAGAGAGAGAAAGAGAGAGAGAGAGAAGCAGGGCTCACTCAACACGGGCTCGAACTTACGCACCATGAGATCATGACCGGGGCCAAAGTCAGGTGCTTAACAGATTGAGCCACCCAGGCACTGAAAAGTGTCCTGTTTCTTAACTCTAGTCCCTCCCCACTCAGCCCAGGGGCCTAGCCCACAGGACATGTCCCCCTTGCAGAAAATACTCCCTCCTGACAAATCCAGTTTAAATAATCCCTCCTGACAAATCCAGTTTATCAGGAAACTTCAGTGAATCTCAGTGCAAATGTTTTCAGCTCTGCCTGCTGGCACTGCATTTACACCATGCGAGCATCATTTGGAAAAATTTAAGCAACCAGCTTTGAGTGGACAGGAGCGCACCTTAAGTTTTAATGTCTTGATCTCATTGTTCAGTTAACTCTTGTGTACGTGAGTGTGCTCAAGCACACAGCACACAACAGATGTAGTGCTGCTGTCCAAACTTTGGAAAATTTTACTGAAGATGACAGTGCAAAGTCTCCGGTTACTCTTTCCAAGAGATGAGTAAATATATTTGTACAAACGGGAGAAGGCACAAGTATATCTCATGTGTTCTCTTTGTCAGTTTCCACCTACCCTGCTCTGCCAGGTAAACTATTCAATTTTGACAAAACATGGAAGCTTATTAGAAGCTCCTTACAGCAGCAGGAGACAGGCCAGCTTTGGAGACAGATGTTCTCCTGGGTATTTTTGCCCAACAAGCTACAGTCGTCAGGGTGACCCATATGCCCTTCTGGGCTGTGTGGGGTGGTCAGGAGAATGTATATAAAGTCAACTGTTATCAATCACTGCTTCACAGGAAGCTTGCTCTCCTCCTTGGTCTAAATGGCAAACTTACTGTGAATCTTCTGTATGTTTCAAAGTCTTCCAAGATGTGTTTTGCTCCAGCGATTTCTGGGTTTGATAGGAATCTGCACTGAAACCATCATTTATCTAGTTATCTTGTGCTTCTAGAGGGACGTGTTTGCTCTTGCCTTCTTGGCCGTGATGACTAGCTTTATAAGGCAGCTAGCTCCTCACTGGCAGACGGAAAGGGGAGGGACAGGAACCCGCAGATGGGGGAGGGCACAGCTGTGTATCTTACATGCTGTGTTTTAGGCTGTGTGTTGTGTTCTTTCATATGGATCTCACTGAGTCCTCATAACGGCTGTGCAGGGTGGACATATTTAGACCCACTTTCAAGATGCGTATATATTTATACTCACTTTGTAGCATAAACAATCGAGGCACAGGAAGATTAAATCGCTTGCCACAGATCATGGCAGAGGCAGCATTTGAACCAGTTCTTGTATTCTTTCTCATGGTGCAGTCCTACCAGAAAAGCAGCTGACCTCTGTCTCTGCTTTATTGCACAGTTCACAGGAGCAAGAATTGTATTTGTTCCTTTGGTGTTCCTCTTGGTTTGAACCCACATCTTACAGAGCAACAATTTATTCCACAATTGCTTGGAAATTTTAGGAGTTTGTTTGTTTTTTTGGTAGTAAGGAAAGGATGATTCTAAGACCTTACAGAAGTCGAAGAGAAAATGCTCTTTACCTGGTTTTGAACTAGAGTAGCCAATTGCCCTGTTTTTTCCAGGACTTTCCAAGCATTAGTAGTGAAAGTCTGGCATCCTGGGAAGTCCCTCAGTCCCCTGGAAAACTGAGATGATTGGTCACCCTACAATATGAAGTCCTTAAAAGCCACCATCTGGTGGCTAGGATTGCAAATTGCAGGCAGAGTTAACTGCTAATCATTGTCTTGCCTAGCAGAGATGTGGTCCATTTAACAAAAAAATTTTTTAACATTTATTTATTTTTTGAGAGACAGAGACAGAGTGTGAGCAGGGGAGGGGCAGAGAGAGAATGAGACACAGAATCCCAAGCAGTCTCCAGGCTCTGAGCAAGCCGTCAGCACAGAACCCGATGCAGGGCTGGAACCCACAAACCATGAGATCATGACCTGAGCCAAAGTCAGATGCTCAACTGACTGAGCCACCCAGGTGCCCCAAAAATGTGGTCCATTTTATTAGAGCTGTAGGTATGTAGATGAAGCACACAAGAACCAAAAACCTTACTGAGCCTTCCACTCAGGAAAAGAGACATAGCAGCCATAGTATTGATCAATCACTCCCCTTCTGATCAAGTTAATTTTTAAGTTAGCCATTCACATTTTATTTCCTCCAACTACGTAAATCAAGATAGGTCAACAGCAAGTGGCTTAAAATTGTTTTCAAATGTGGGTTGTACAAAGGATTTACCCTTCCACCATCACTATCTTAACCTCCACCTCCTCATCCTCCTGCCCCACCTTCCTCACACATATTAGCAGTATGGTCAGGGGTGTTAGAAAGGAAGCAGGGGTCCGGTGAGGTAGGGAACATGTCCCAAGCACACACCCACCTTCACCCTTGCTGCTCTTCCCTTAAGTTCCCAGCTCTTTAGGCAAACCACGAATCTCTCCATGATCTCTCTTCTCAGAGCCCTGTTCTCTGCTGGACAACAATAGCACCACCCATGTTCCTGGCCTTCCAGAAAACATGGTGCCATCATTGGGCTCACACACACTCGTCTCCTGAACTTGAACTTACTCGGCACCTACCATGTGCCACTTTAAAATATTTGGGGTGGGGGGTGCCTGGGTAGCTTACTCGGTTGAACATCCAACTCCTGATGGCAGCTCAGGTCATGATTTCACGACTCATGAGATGGATGGAACCTCATGCTGGGCTCTGTGCTGACAGCGGGGAGGCTGCTTGGGATCTCTCTCTCTCTCCCTCTCTCCCTCTCTCTCTGCGCCTCCACTGCTCTCTCTCTCTCAAAATAAATAAACATTTTTTTTAAATAACAAGGGCACCCAGGTGGCTCAGTTGGTTAAGTGTCCAACTCTTGGTTTCGTTCACATCATGATCTCATGGTTCCTGAGTTTGAGCCCTGCATCTGGCCCTCTGCTATCAGCACAGAGCCCACTTCAGATCTTCTGTTCCCCTCTCTGCCCTTCCCCCATTTGTGTGCATGTTTTCTCTCCCTCTTTCTCTGTCTCTCTCAAAATTAATAAATTTTAAAAAAAATAATAAAATATTTTGGAATGGACTGTTTTTAAGTATAGTGGTTTCCTCACATCATATCATTACATGGTTCTGGAAGTGGCACCCCCTTTACCCATTTGAAAGATGCATAACCCGTGGGCTAACATTCTCACACATGCCACTGGAGACTGCCTCACCTCCTCCAAAGAGGAGGCTTTGTTGCCCTTGGAAAAACTGCTTATAGTTTTTTATGTCTCCCTCCATGACCTCACTCAGTCTCAGCACCCCTAGCTCACAATACAGTGATTTAGAGACAGACTGTCTGCTATGGAGCCTGGCTCCTCCCCTTGTAAGCAGCTGTCAGGCCTTGGGCAAATTACTTAACCTCTCTGTGTCCAAGTTCCCACTTCTGAAACTGTGAACAATAACAGTGCTTCCTCGTAGGGTTGTTGTGAGGATTAGAAGAGACAGGCCATGTAAACAGCTCAGCAGAGGGCCTGGTTCGTGGCAAGCCTGTGGAAGGATTGGCTATTACTGTACCCATGTGACCCCAAGAGTTGGCCTGCTTCCTCTTGGCCTGAGAACAGTGAGACCCAGAAAGAGACATAGAGGCCATTAGAGGCCAAACACAGAATTAGAAACTAGGTCTTCAGGGCCCCAGTTTTAAGATCCTTTCTCTGCCCCCACATAGATCTTAAACAGAGATTGCAAACCAGTAGCCCATAGACTGAGTATTTCCTTTGCTCGTGTTATTGTTTTATTTAATCAAAATACTACCTGAGGAAATCAGAATATCGGGCTGCTCCTGAAAAATGAGAGGTTCAGGCCACCTGGGCTTGCATTCCCATGGGACAGCCAGCCACTGGGACTAGTCAGCAGTGGCCACTAATTCACAGTCCCTCCCCTTTGATATCCCTCTTCAGCTCTCGTAACCCAGTGCCCACTAAATACTGTTAGTATTTCTCACTGAGCTCACACTGTTCTCTCCCTCATTTGACAGAACTATTTCTCCAATTTCTAGGTCTCTATCAACAGTGGGAAATGACCAGTAGAGTCTACCAGCCCCGTGATTCTTCTCACAGCAGACGTGCTTCCTCTGGCTGGATAAGCATTGGGGTTGCAGCCCCCACCTCAGCGTGTGTGCGTCACCCACTGTCATCTCCCCCTAGGCCAAGTCTCCAACATGGGCCTGGAGCTACATGCCCTTGGCCTCCCCCTGGAAGCCTGTCCTTAGTAAACACCAATGGTAGATACTTTCCTTCCCATTTTTCAGATGGGAAAAGAGGAGTGGAGGAGCTTACCTGACGCCATGGGGAGAGCTTGGTAGCATACAAGGTCTTCTGAGATGTTCCAGCCTCTGTCTCCAGACTGAGCTGCTGCACAGAAAGGAGAAGCACCGGGCAGTACCTGTGCCACCAGCACCTCCCAGGGTGGAGCTGCTGCTTCCTTCCAGATTACCTGAGGAGAGGAAGAGGAAGAGCCACTGCTGGCCTTCTACACACCCAGGCAGGGCTTGCCAGGCCCTGCTTCCAAAAGGGTGACTCAGGCTAACAGGAGCCAAACAGGCTCATATCTCTGTAAAAACAGAGGACCCATGTGAGGAAAGGAACCGAGTGGGATTAGTGAGGCTGGACCTTTGTGCGCACCCAACTTCTGTGCTCAACCTGACCGCCGCCAGATCATGCATGCGCGCATTTGTTCATCTAGTCCATATGGGCTGACCTAATCACGTGTGCCATGCACTGGGGGAAAGTCAGATTCGGTCCCTGATAGTCTAACAGAGGAGGGCAAGGTAAGAAATTGGGAAACTAATAGACTACCTTCTTATGACAGGAAATGCAATAGGGGAAGTCAAAAGCACGATAGGTTTTTGAGGGACCTGGGGGTGGGTGCATGTTTTCTGCAAAGTGGTCAGGGAAAGCCAGTCTGAGAAGCTGCCTTGCCACCTGAGACCTGGTTGGTGTCAGAGAAGTGGAAGAGTGTCCTGGGGGAGGGAAAAGCAAGTGCAAAGGCCCTTGGGTAGGGATCTTCTTGGTCTATTTGGGGACCAAATAGAGGCTTATATGGTTGGAGTGTGGCTTATGGAGTAGCAGGGTGTCCATCCTTTCTTCCAGCTACCCTCAGGCTCCCCAGCCCAGCTGCTGGCCTGACAACTGTCCACAAGGCCAGATACTCTCTCCCCTCTTCTCTAGAAGACTCTCTGTTATAAACCTTCTCCTCTTTGCCATTCTGAACTTGCTCTCTAGCTTTATGCCCTTGGGTCCTGCCATCAGGGAGCAGACAACTCAGGATTCCTTAAAACCATCTGGGCTGATGCATGGGGAACAGTGGCAAGGGATCTCTTGGCAAGCTAGAGGTCCTGGCTCTTGTCCTCAGGCCTACTACTAACCAGCTGTATGACCCTGGAAGTGTCCCTTAGATTAGGGACAGACTGGAGCAAGAAATGACATGCAGACTGTAAAATGCTTTATAGCCTGTGTGCATTGAAATAGGGCTTTGCTCTCAACGGGGCCTTAGGGCACAGGGGAAGTGGGGAGTGAATGGGGCAGACCAGCCAACCTACTGGCCACCTTCAAGCCTGTCTTTTCTGTTGGAGAAGGAAAGGCCATGCTTACTTGCAGAAGGGCTCATGATTTATAAAATCTCAAGAGGGGTCTTTAGAGGGCTTCCCTTTTCCCCAACCCTGCCTCAGGGGCCTGGGCTCATTCCCAGTGTCCCTTCACTCAGCACACAGGGCCTGAAGTCAGCTGGGAGGTGCAGAGGGCCAGAGGCAGCCACGGTGCCCGTTCGTGGGTACTCTTGACCACAGGGACTTCCCACAAGGCCTTCACTTCCTGTTCTATTCAGCTGTGTCTCATCAGCTAGAATGCCAAGGCTTCCGAGTTTGGGCTGGGAATTTCTGAAGCAGTTTTTATAGAGAAATGCCTGTTTGCTAACGAATCAGGAACTAAATTTTGTAAACCTGGAAAGTTGGGCCATTGGGGCAGCTCGGGAACGTGCCTGTGGATACCATCTTGTCATCATGGGGTGCTTGTCTGTTATTACACTGGGAGGTCCAGTTGGTGAGGCAGGTTCTGGCACTCAGAGTTTCAGATCCCAGCCTCACAAACTACATCTGTGTGATCTTGGAAACACCTGTAAAATGAGGGTAAGACTGTTAGTCATCTTGTGGGGTGGTTGTGAGGACTGAGCTAACAAGCATATGGTGCTTAGATCACAGGAAGCATTACCTAAGTATGAGTCTCATTCTTGCAGAGCATGGGTCTGATGTCTCCCTGAGGAGCTAAGGGCCTGGCCGAGTCTGCAGTCAGTAAGATGGTAAACTAGGCTGCCAGTCTGGGCCGGGGATGGCATGCTGATCAGTGTACAAGGCTGGCATTCCCTGGCCAGGTCTGACATGGGACACTTCCTGGAGGGAGGAACCATTTGTGGGCATCTCTAACCCTCTAGAACTTGGCCCACTCCAGAACTTTCCTCTCTAGGCTCACCACCTCTCCCCCAAAGCTGCAAAGATCTAAAGGATTAGTGGCGTGGTCAGGGGCACTCAGAGCACCTGAGAAGCCCAGAGCCAAAAACATCCCAGAGATGGGGTAGTCTACATTTGTGGGAAGGGTTGGCAATGGGAAACTAGGGAATTACTGGTGGCTGGAGACCCTTAGTGGTGGAGGGGGGCTGCTTCAGAAGAACACTGAGGCACTCTGCCTCCAACAACAATGACTGACCACTCACTCCAGCACTGACCTGCCTTGGGCCAGCCCATTGCACAAAGAAGGGGGTGGGGGACAGATAGAAGACAAAGGAGAGGCAGGAGGTAATGAGGAGAACAGGCATCAGGAATGGAGGAACGAGATATTGAGGTTCAATGTTATTAGAATCCATGTCTCAGATTAAGACCGCTGCAAGTGAGGTCTCCTGGTAGGAGAGATGCCGAGACCCCAAAGGGAAATCATATGCTGAGCTTGATGGCAAGGTTCCTGTGCACTGTAGGAAGACTAATAGCCTCAGAGAATCCCTTCACTGCAGCCAGAGGAGAGACGCACTGAGGAGGCATCCTGCTTCCTGCTGGGTTAGGTACACGAGGCCAGTGCAACGGATCTGAGTTGTGAGAAGAGACGCCATTGAGCTATTTCCCATGGTCTTGGATAAACACTAGTCCTCACAGGGTCCATGAAAGTCTATACAACCTGGCTCCAGGCTCAGCTTGCAAAACAACCTCCTTATTCCCTAAACACTATCTGCACATCCTCTGTGTGGAACACCCTCCCCTGGCCTGTTCCACTGGCAAGTGGGCCATCTTCACCCTTAAAATCTCAGCTCAGACACTTCATGTGTGTGATCTTCTGTGCGACACCTGCCTCCACAGCAGGTCACGGCAAGGACCATGTCTGTTCTGTTCACCATTATATCCCCAAATCACATGACACAGAACCTGCCACATGGAGAAATGAATAAAGGAATGGATGGGAAGCTACCACTCAGGTACACAGGTACACAGTCTCTCTCTCTCTCTCTCTCTCTCTCTCTCTCTCTCTCACACACACACACACACACACACACACCACTCATCCATCTGTATGACTGAATAAGACTCTCACCATGACATTCATAAGCAGTCGCACATTGAAACACATGTGTTCACATCAACCAAGGTCAAGATGTGCAGACTCTGCTAACCCCACCATTCACTCTTCTGGGAATTTCCTCATTGCCACCACCACCATTCACAGGGCCAGTCACGTATGAATGTCCCTGACTTTGTCCCCAGGCCACAGCTGATTGGACAGTGGCTGGGTGGATAGCTACTTCAAACTAACCCACCACTGGGAAGGAGGAACTAGAACGCAGAGGCCAGGCCACATGTAATGGCTCTCAAACTTGAGGACCTCAAAATCCATAAGTCATTGCCCACGTGCGTGGGGTACATTGCAGTTTACAAAGCTCCGAGACATGAGTCCACAGTTCAGCGGGGCCTGTCTGAGGTTTTGTCTGCCAGGCTCCCTGCCTCACGTGGGTGAGCCGCCCCTGCTTTTCTCAGCCCAGCCATCTTACCACATCCTTAGCCACAGTGCATGGGGCTCGGGACCCAAGTCAGAACAACCCGAATCCTCCTGGTATCGTTCGAGCTAAATCTAAGAGAAAAGCCATTCTTCTGGCTTTCGCAACAGCCAAATGATAAAAGCTGCCAGCTGGCTCAAGGTGAGGTTTGGTCCCTGTGACAACTGACAAAATCTAATGTACATCCGCTCCATGAAGGCTTACCCCACCGGTCACTGCCAAGGGCTATGTTAGATGCTGAGGGGACACAGAGGTAAGGGGGGGTGGCATGCCCTTGTCCTCACAGGTCACAATCTTCACACCTCCAGAAAACCAAATCACAGGGTGATATGCGCATGGACAAAGGAGTGCAGAGCAGGTACTCCCTAGCTGGGTTTGGGGGAGCGGCCAGGGGAGGAAGATGGGGCAGGTAGGGGAGGAAAAGGGAAGAGAAGCTCCAAAGTGAAAGAAGGCCCGGCTAGGAGGAGTTTAGGCAAAGCAGAGCTAACGTGTAGTGTTCCAGGGGAAAAGCTGTGGGAGCACACACTCTATGCTTATCTGGGTGAAGAGAAGTTGGGGCGCCAATGGTGATTATGGGGTCCTATTTCCCCCTACAAATAATTTGAGCTAAAGATCTCTGTTGGTTGGGGTTTTTAATTTTTTTTTATGTTTATTTATTTTTGAGAGACAGAGACAGAGCATGAGCGGGGTAGAGGCAGAGAAAGAGAGAGACACAGAATCTGAAGCAGGGCTCAAACTCATGAACCGTGAGATCATGACCTGAGCTGAAGTCGGAGGCTTAACCGACTGAGCCACCCAGGCGCCCCTCTGTTAGTTGTTTTATGCAACAGGGTGGCTGGGTCCTGGGAACCCCTGCCTCAAATGTTAGTCACCTGAGAAAGCTTCCTTTTCTGAGACCAGGGGCTTTTATTAGGAAAGAAACATTCTAACCACAGGTTCTTGCGGTGCGTCAGAATTCCTGGAGAGACGGCGCTACAAGTCTCTCTGTGCTCGGTAACAGGAACGTGCAATTGACCTGTGGTTTGTTACAAAGGATTGCATCATTGGGGAAAGAAGGCTGTGCCCAGGAACAGAACAGCCGAGGGTCTGGAGTTGTCCAGGCTTAGAACCGTCCCCTGCTTGGCTGGATCCCAAGGCTGGGGGCCAGGGTCATGGACTTAGACCTCAGGAGAGAATCCCTGTCCAATCTGCTGCAAGGACACGGAGTGCACACCTAACCCAGGCCAGGCTCTCTGCTACTCTGGGAAGAGGATTTTGGGTGGATGGCTCCATGCAAATCCACTCCCCTTTGTCGTTCACGCCTAAATGACCCAAGATGGTTTTAATGCATGCACATAGAGACTAGCATGCAATGGAGGTGCAGGGAACTTATTGGGGACTTAGCTCAGGAGCCACCCCTGTGTGGTGTGAAGAAAGAAAGACTGAACAGAAGGACCTGAACTGCAATGCGGTCACGGCACAGGCCTCAGCCCGTCCCTGAGGACATCTGGAGCTAGGGTGGGCCTGAAAAGAAAGCCAGGTCTCTACATCCCCACGCTGACTGGTCACTGGATGCAGGCTTCCCTTGGAGGGCAGGTGTGACTTCTTCAGGAAGAGGCTATCCTCACAGGGCAGTACACCCCAGAGTTCACAGCAGCAATGAGCCGTGACAGCTGTCATGCTACCATCTCACTGAAGTTTCACAACAGTCTTCAGAATGTCTTAACTATTGTCTTCACCTTACAGATGAGGAAACTGAGGCACAGAATTGTTTGACTCAGAGCCCACGTCACTATAACATCTCCTTTATGAATAAAGCATTAGATGTGTTATCAGAAATTCTCAGAACACCTTAACTTCTCACCTACCCACTGACTATTTCCCAAGTAAATCTTTATTGATCTCAGCCCTCAAATGGGAAATATATACTTAACCTACATTTTACTGGGTGAATTTTGTGAACTGCTAACCCCTATACAAATATCAGATGGAATTCTTATTACACGAGGAACAGTATAGGATCTAAGAAATGGCAGTATAAGACCACCCCTAAATCACTAAGGATGGCCAGAAACCTAAACCTGTTGGGTACTCCAGCTGGCAGAAGGAAAATACAAATACCTCCATTTGGCAAGTGGATAGATGGAGGTAAATGACAGGAAAGTCTGTAGACAGAACTGAGGCCAAAAATTAATTCCTGGAATCCATGTCCAACATGGCTTGAGTATGGATCTGATGACACGATGGAAACATGAGCCAGCTCATCCAAGAGGAAATGGACTTCCTGAAAGGGGTAGGAGGGACAATCTGTGAAATGTGCTGGGCACCATGCCAGATGCTTTGTATAGGTTATGTTTTCATCCCTTCAATAACCGAAGGCTTTTGACTACTGCCAATCAGAGATTCAAAGGCGAACGGTCACCTGTTAAGGACGCAGGGCCTGGAAGGGGCAGGGCCTTGGCTTTCTCCAGGACATCTGACAGCATCCTTCCAGGTGAGGGGCTTGTTCCAATGCCACAGGAGTACTGGGAACATGCTAGGCTGGCCAGCATATAAGCCGGTTCCTGCCCAGAAATGCAAACTCTAGAAGAGGGTGAAAACATTTGCCTCTTGCGGCAAGATCTGTTTCTTTAATTTGGGTATTGGTCTGAGGCCTTTTCTGGGATTAATATGCTAGGGGCCTGATGTGGTTGATCAAAGCAAGTTTGAGTCAAGGTTTGAAAGCCCAAGGCCCAGAAAAAAAACACCCTGGTGTGAGGACAAGAAAGAAGAGGGGAAGAGAGAAGAGGCCTTCCTAGAAACCCCCGAGTGATGGTGGTTTCATCAAATAGATCTCCCGTGGGACCCAAGATCCTGGGCTTCACTGCTAGGCCAGGAGAGGGCTGTGGGCATCTGTGTGTATGCAGTGATTGACCTGGAGTCAGACATACCACAGAGCCTGTTGATTCATGTGCCCCAGAGAAGCTTCCCTCCAGATCTATCTAAACACATTTGAGGGGGACCATTGTCCTTCAGTTAAAGACATATCACTTCCTCATTCTGGATGATGGGCGACGTGAAAAGGTTCTCCAGATGAGGTGTGGGCTCGCTGAAGAGGGGGCAGAGCCCAGAAGACACCAAGGCATGGCCCAAGGATAATTGCTTGATGTACGGGGAAGGTGTCCTATCCATGACAAGGGAATGATGATAGCACTTTGATAATACCAGCAAAACTTTCAGTACAGTGACATGGACATAGCACATCAGCAGATAGCTGTGGTTCATCCAAAGCTTCATGTGTGTTGAAGTTATTTGTTACTGTAAACAATACTAATTTACTTCAGAGCAGTTGTACAAGTTTAGAAGTGTCCTATATTTGTGGCAATTAAATACCTGGTCACTCTGCTGTGGCCAGCCCCTTCCCATTGGTGTTCTCTCCATGAAATTCAGCTCTAATATTAATAGAGTGGCCCAGCTGTCTTCTAGTTAGAGCCTACCTGTATTCTTTCGTCCTTTTACTTGGAACTTTTACTTTTAGTATTTAAGACCTGTGTCTTGTCAATGTCACTAAGCCAAATTTATTTTATTTCTTTAGTATAATTTGTTGTCAAGTTAGCTTAACATAGTGTATATACAATGTGTTCTTGGTTTCAGAGGTAGATTCCTGTGATTCATTGCTTACATACAACACCCAGTGCCATCCCAACAAGTGCCCTCCTCAGTGCCCATCATCCATTTCACCCTCTCCCCTGCCTCCTCATCAACCCTGTTTGTTCTCTGTATTTAAGAGTCTCTTATGGTTTGCCTCTCTCTCTGTTTGAAACTATTTTCCCCCTTCCCTTCCCTCATGGTCTTCTGTTAAGTTTCTCGAGTTCCACATATGAGTGAAAACATATAATATCTGTCTTTCTCTGACCTGTCATTCAACTAGGAAGCTTAGTTCACATTCATTTTTTGGTAGTCTTTAATATATTTGGAAGTGCTTTACTACCTTAATTTTTCATTTCTATTTTAGTTCTTTTTCGATACTTCTTACTCCTCTTTTCTTGCTTTACTGGAAAGTGGGGGTGTTACTGTTTTTTTAAATTCCAGTTCCCCCCCACTAATGTTCAGAAATTACATACTCTCTTTCTGTTCTTTTTGCGGTTGCTATTGAAATTTTACCATGACTCTTTTACTTTTCAAGGTCTAAAGGTAATAAATATCTACACACCTTTCCACCAAAATACATGGATCTAGGAACATTTTAAACCCAATCTCTATAGGGGCGCCTGAGTGGCTCAGTTGGCTAAGCATCTGACTTCGGCTCAGGTCATGATCTCATAGTTCGTGGGTTCGAGCCCCATGTCGGGCTCTGTGCTGACAGCTAGCTCAGAGCCTAGAGACAGTCTTCAGATTCTCTCATGACCCTCCCCTGCTCACGCGGTCTCTCTCTCTCAGAAATAAATAAAACATTAAGAAAATTAAAAGATAAAATAAACCCAACCTCTGTATTATTGCTGAATGGCATTTTAGTTCTATTATTTTGCTAACAGCACACTTAGATTTTTTTTTTTAACAGATAAGACAGGCTTGTTAAGGTTTTCCTACCTGTTTACTGGTTTCGTGGCTCACCATTCTTACCGACATCCCAAATGTCGTGGTTCGCACAAAGACGTCTACATCCTACTCTCTGGGACCTGTGAATGTCTTATGTTACATGGCAAAGAGGGAATCGAAGTTACAGATGGAAGTCAAGTTGCTAATTGGTTGACCTTAAAATAGGGAAATTATTCTGGATTATCTGGGTGGGCTCAGTATAACCACAAGGGTCCTTAATAGTGGAAGAGGGTGACAGAAGAGGAGTCAGAGTCATATGATATGAGAAGGACCCAACCACCATTCCTGGCTTTGAAGATGGACTACCAGCCAAGGAATGCAAGAAGCTTCTAGAAGGTAGTAAAAGCAAGGAAACAGTTTGCCTCCTAGAACCTCCAGCAGCCCTGTTGACTGATCAGAATTCTAACCTACAGAAATGGAAGAGAATTTTGTATTGTTCTGAGTCACTACATTAGTGGCAATTTGTTACAGCAGCTAATAAAAAACTAATACACCTTCTTTCTGGAATCATTTTCCTTCCTTGTAACACACCTTTATTCTTTTAATGAGAGTTTGTTGGTGGTAAGCTCATTATTTATCTGGAAATATCTTTATTGCATCCCTTTTCTGGAGCAATAGTTTTAATGTGTACATAATTTTGTACTAACAGTTCGTTTTCTCTCATCACTTTGAAGATAATTATGTTTTCTAAAAACTCAATTTAATTATTTCTCCAAACTGCTAAGTCATTTGTTACTTTTCTCTCTTGTTCACATTTTGACTCCTTTTTTTTTTTTTTTGCTTTAAATATTTCAAACATAGTTATTTATAATTCTGAATCCAATGGACCTGAAGTCTTTGGGGCCTCAATCTGTTATTTTTGTTTCAGACTCTGAGGTTCCCATATTACTGGGATCATGTCATACCTGAAGTTGGAGGTCTGAATCATTAGGTCAGATTCCCTCTGGGACTTTGAAGTCCACCCAGCAAGAGTCTCAAAACTTTGGGGGGAAAAAAGGAAAAAGAGAAAGAAATAAAGACCACATTGAATTATTTATTTATAACATTAATCTTCTAACACAAAACATAACAATGTAGCTCTTTGTAAAACAGGTAAAATTGAGCAATAATCAAATGAACATTTTAGTTAAAGCAGTTAATGTAGAACAAAGGATCCTTAACCTGAGAGGTATCTGTGGATAGGCCTGAGTGGGTTGGTGAACTCATGTAAATTTTATGTGATAGGTCAGGGTCATTTTGGGGGGTTAGGGACTCATATCTTAAAAAGATGTACAATCTAAAAGCAAGTTAAGAATCACTACTCTGGGGGTGCCTGGGTGGCAGAGTTGGTTACTCTCCCGACTTTTAGCTCAGGTCATGATCTCGTGGTTAGTGGGTTCAAGCTCTGCATCTGGCACTGTGCTGACAGCTCAGAGCCTGAGGCCTGCTTCAGATTCTGTGTCTTCCTTGCTCTCTCTGCCCCTCCCCACTTGTACTCTGTCTCTGTCTCTCTCTCAAAAATAAACATTAAAAAATTTCAAAAAAGAGTCACTACTCTGGAGGAACTTCAAAAATGAAAATAAACTCAAATTTATTATTTTGTGTCTTCATTATCCTTTTGCTGTTCTGATTCTTAGTCCATCCCTTCATTTCTATAGATTCCCAAAGAAACCATAGCTTATTTTTTCCATACGTGATTTTGGATTTGATTTCCAATCTAAGTTGAGAAGAAAAATATCAAAATTCTAGTAGACCAATGAGCAAAGGAAATTTTTCCAAAAGCTGAAATCAGGTGGACAACAGAAACATAGAAAATGTTTCGTTGTCATCATCAATGAAGAAGCCATAGTCAAAATAAGGCATTTACACCTCATGAATTAGCAAAAATTAGGAAAACCACACTTCCCAACACTGAGGAGGTTGCAGTGAAATGTGATGCCAGCAGCTAGGGCTATTGTTCTAAACTTTTCAGAAGGTGATTGTGTAATGTGTAGCAAAAGCAGTAAAAATATTATCCATCTTTGATCCATTAATCCTATTTCAGGGAATTTTTTGACAGAAAATAATCCAAGGGGTAAAAACCACATAGTCATTGCAGCATAGATGAAAACAGTGAAACATGAGGAGAAAATTCAATATGCAAAATAGGTTAATAAATTAATATTTATGAATGAATCATACTTATGGAAAATGATGCAACTCTTTGAAATGTTTAATTTTGAAGACCAACTAGCAAGCACGAAAAGTGCTTATAACACACAGGTGGTATCATCTCACCCAACTGAGACTTCAAAAAGGAATGGAGATTTTTTGAGTTCTCAGAGGATATGCAACTAGATGCCAATTTCCCTCTATTTTAAAGAAGTCTGAGCAACTGGCCGTGCCTCATGATCCGATGACCATAGTGTATGAGTAACAAACTGGCAAATCTGTGATTACATGTTTGAGTTAACACTCTGATCAAACAAACCTCACCAAAAATGTTACCCTGAAACATACATAGTGAATAACGTAATGATTACTGAACAGAGTGATAAGGCCCAAATGTTGCCTACTTGGTTCTCATGAGGGATGACGTATCATCAACATAGCTTTAGGACTTAGCTGGAAGCGTTGAGGGTATTCTTTTAACAAAATCTCCAGTCTTCGTCTGTGCCACCAGTAGCCCCTGATGTCATAAACTCTTGACTCATCATCTTGGTTGCTAGCCTACTCATTCCTCCCAAGCATGGCCACCATCTTCACATCTTTGTCTGTTTCTTGCTCTACCCGCAATGCCCTTTTTCTGGTCAGAAACTCATTCACCCCTGAGCTCTAAGGCTGCCTCCTCTGAGAAGCCTTTCCCCATTCATTTCCCTATCAGTATTAGGGCTTCTTCACAGGACTTCGATGGCCTTCTTTTTATTTCCACATTACTGCACTGTGTTACCATAAATCGCAATTACATCTGTCTTCCCACTGTAACTGGGAGTTTAATTCAGAGAAAAATGGACCAAGTATGGAATTTGGAGTTGAATAAACCTGGTTTTAAATTTTAGCCACACCTTTTACTAGCTCTGTGACCTTGGACAAGTTACGAAGTCTCTCTGAACTTCTGATCCTTTATCAGAACAATAGGAGTCAAAGAAAAACTGCTTCATGAGGCTATTGACACATGCTAAGTGCCCAGTAATTGTCATCTATATGCAGGCTTATGAATTTCTGGAGTAGAATAAGACCAAAGTCTTTTGGCTCCTAGCCTGATGCCACACTATGATGGCTGGGGAAGGTATACAAAGACCAGAAGGCCACAGCTCCTTGAGCCAACAAGAATCCAGCTGTAGGTCCTGAAATGAGCTTCTCCTGTTCACTTGCAACCCTCAGACATTGGGGAAATCCCTTCATGTACCTCCTTCTGCCCCCATAGTGAGGAGGTCCAAGAATAGATCACTGTAGGGGCAGAAGGAATCAGATCCCCTGGCCACTGCCCAGCCTCCGGCCTCTTCCTTCTACTGGGCCAACAAACAGTGAATCACTGCTGACATCATCCATGACACCCACTGGTCTTGGAGTTGGTGACCCCATGATGTGAAGAAACTTTCCTTCTGAGAAGCATCTCTTCCAGGTTACCAAAAATTTGTCCTCCTTCCTACAACCACTGCTCTAAACCTTGTTTACCTCTAACCTCTCAGAGTGACCCCTTAACCCTGGCTTTGCCTATTGGTGACCTCATTTTCTGTATTACTAAGAAGTCAGGACCTCGGTCAAGAATTCCCTTAACTTCCTTCTTCAGAACAATATTGGAACCATAGTGACAAATGTCACCTGTGACTGGACCCAGATGTGAGTCTGGTCTGTGTTATTAGCTGAGTAATACTTAGCACATCTCCTAATCCTTGGCCACTTACCTGGGTCACCTACAAAAATAAGTTAAAAGAAAAGGCCATACCTTCAAGATGTCATAAAGATTAAATAAAATAACTTGGTGAAAGAACCAGAAACCTCATAGGTGCCCAATAAAAATTGGTTATTATTCATTTCTCTTCTTTTTAAAATATTGTTATTCCTTCCTTTCTGTCCCTGAAGTTCCAGCTGTTGGAGGGACATCCCCCCAGTAATATGGACCTTACATATGACATGCAGAATGCCCCAAGCAGAATCCACTGGCTTCCTACTCCACTCTTCCAACTACTCTGTTTCTATGGATGACACAACCTTCTTGAATTAGTTTCCTATTGCTGCTGTAACAAATTACCACAAACTTAATGACTTAAAACACAAATTTATTATCTTCCAGTTCTCTGACACAGGCATTACTGGGAGAAAATCAAGGTAACAGCATGGCTGTGTTCTGTCTGGATGCTCTAGGGGAGAGTCCTTTTCCTTATCTTTTCCTGCTTCTAGAGGCTGCCCACATCCCTTGGCTTGTAGCTTCACCTCCTTGACCTTTCTTCCTGTTGCCACATCTCCTATTCACACATCTCCTTTTTCCTATTATAAGTATCGTTGAGATTACATTGAGCCTGCCAGGATAATCCAGGATCATTTTTCTTACCATTTTGAGACCCTTAATACCATCTATAAAATCTCTTTCTCCATGTAAGGTGACATGTTGACAGGGTCAGAGCATGCTATGTCCATAGACATGGACATCTTTGGGGGCCACAAATCTGCCCACCACAGTTCTCTCAGAATCCCTGGCCTGAAGCATCAGAACATCTGTGACTCCTCCATCTCCATCCCCATTCCCACCTCCCTTCATAGGAAATCACCCAGTATAGTGATAGCGAAGAAGTTTGGGATCACGTGTCCCCTCCAACCCACTGGTGCAAGCTGCCTAGGGTATGGTGCTGTGGACTGTATGACGGTGTCTTGGATCCCTCAAGAAAGAGTGATCAGATAATAGTCATGTCTGTGGTGGTCATGGGAGAGCAGTACACAACATGTACTCATGGGAGATACATCTCATCCCAGCATCTTCCACATCTGACCTTTCTTACCCATGCCCACAGGCCTCCCCCGCTCCCAGTTAGAACTGCTTGCCCAAAGTATTGCAATAGCCCCTTAATACAGAAATCTTTCCTCTGCCTGTGATCTCTTCCAGCATCGGTCTGCCTCCTATCCATGGCCGGATCTTCCAGAACAGTAGTTTCTACATATTTGTCCTTAGATCTGCATCAGTGTAATAATGGCCAAATAAAATGAAAAACATGGGAGACCTTGATACGTAAGTGTATTGGGATACTGTTGATAACTCTCCATTTTTGGGGACTTTCCTTTCCTCTGACATCATATCTTTTGGGAGAGGGGGCACGGAATAAAAATGGCTTTTTTTTTTTTTTGAGGTAATGGTGGCATAATTTGTTATTTTTTTTAAGTATATTTTTTATTTACTTTGAGAGAGAGAGAGAGCAAGAGTATGAGCAGGGTAGGGGCAGAGAGAGAGAGAGAATCCCAAGCAGTCCCCGCACTGACAGAGCAGAGCCAGATGCAGGGCTCAATCTCAAGAACTGTGAGATCACATGAGCCAAAACCGACTGAGCTACCCAAGTGCCCCTGTAATTTGTTATTTTTATTACAGCCCTCGTCAAAATTAAAAGTTAATTCATGAAAACTCCTGAAGTATAAAACATATATTGTCAAAAGACAAGTTATTGGCATCAGCTATTCAAAAGTCTGCAAATAAGCTGTTTTATTTATTTATTTATTTATTTATTTTTTAATTTATTTCTAGGAGAGAGAGAAAGACAGCGTGAGCAGGGGTAGGTCAGAGAGAGAGGGAGTCACAGACTGAAACAGGCTCCAGGCTCTGAGCTGGCAGTCAGCACAGAGCCCGACGCAGGGCTCGAACCCACGAACCGCGAGATCATGACCCAGGCGAAAGTCGGACGCTTAACCGACTAAGCCACCCAGGGGCCCCTTCAAATAAGCTGTTTTAAATCATAGTTCTGATCATAGAGCATCTCAGGTCTCCTGCACCCAACCCACCCTCAATCTAAAAAAAGCCTCCCTTGATTTAGGAAGGAAACCATGTCACTCTTTATGTCCATCCAGGTCACAACAAGTTTCCCAGAGTACATCCCCACCTGCTCCTTCCCTCTCTGAGCATTCCCACACACTGTCATATAGATCCTTAACTGTTTCTAGAGCTATCCCCTTCCCCCTTCTCGTTTACTTGGCTTGTTTGAGTCCCTCAAACTGCCACACTGTCCTTCCTACACATATTCACCTGTTGAAACCCCTGTGGGCCCTCAGAGCCCATATAGAATGCTGCTTTCTCCGTGAAGCCTTCTGGATCTCTCAACCACTTGCTGTCTTTAAGTTTGAGATTAGAGATTGTTTGAGATTCTTAGGCACACTCTCCAAAGAAGGAGGAGGAAATGCATAGTGTTCACAAACACAACTGTCAGTCAGGAGGCTCTGATTTGGAATTTTGTCTCTGCCACTTACTAACTGAGGTGCTGAGCCTCAGTTGCTCCGATCTGATGATGGGGTAGGAGGTTCCCTTAGGTATGTGCTCAGCACGGTGCTTCAAGGCTTACCAGTAGGACACCTTCATCAGCTTAAGAAACACCAAGACTCCGTCCTTCTGTGTCTCCCAGTGTCCAGCACTGGGCCTAATATACTCGAGTCCTGGCACCACACCTTGTCGTTCCCTGCTTCTCCAGGGACAGCACTCAACTAGAGCCTGTTGTGTGAATGTGAATGTGTCTCACTGCAAAATAATCTCGTTTGCTAGCATTTAAGAAAGAACAGAAAGCTACTGCAGAATGCCCCTTCCCCTGTGAGCAGCCTTTCTCTCTATTCTTTCTTCCTTCCTTCCTTCCTTCCTTCCTTCCTTCCTTCCTTCCTTCCTTCCTTCCTTCCTTCCTTCTTTATGTCTAAGTTAATTAGCATATAGTGCAATAACGATTTCAGGAGTAAAATCCAGTGATTCATTCCCTACGTACCACCCAGTGATTATCCCAACAAATGTCCTTCTTAATGCCCTTTGCCCATTTAGCCAATCCCTCTACCGACAACCCCTCCAGTAATCCTCAGCATTGTTCTCTATATTTAAGAGTCTCTTGTGTTTTGTCCTCTTCCCTGTATTTATATTTTTGCTTCCCTTCCGTTATATTCATCTGTTTTGCATCTTAAATTCCACATATGAGTGAAGTCATTTGTCTTTCTCTGATTTATTTCACTTAGCATAATACACTAGTTCCATCCACGTTGTTGCAAATGGGAAGATTTCATTCTTTTTGATTGTCAAGTACTAGTCCATTGTGTATGTGTGTATGTATATATACATACATACGTACACCATATCTTCTTTATCCATTCATCTGTTGATGGACATTTGGGCTCTTTTCATACTTTGGCTATTGTTGATAGTGCTGCTATAAACATTGGGGTGCATGTGCCCCTTTGAATAGCACACTTGTATCCTTTGGAAAACACCTAGTAGTGCAACTGCTGGGTCATAGGGTAGTTCTATTTTTAATTTTTTTAGGAACCTCCGTAGTGTTTTCTAGAATGGCTGCGCCAGTTTGCATTCTCATCAACAATGCAAAAGAGTTCCTCTTTCTCTGCATCCTCGCCAGTGTCTGTCGTTGACTGAGTTGTTAATTTTAGCCATTCTGACCAGTGTGAGGTGGTATCTCGTTGTGGTTTTGATTTGTATTTCTCTGATGATGAGTGATGTTGAGCATTTTTTCATGTGTCTGTTAGGCATCTGGATGTTTTCCTTAGAAAAGTGTCTATTCACAGTCTCTTTAGCAAGAGAACTGGACAGCAACATGTAGAATAATGAAACTAGACCACTTTATCACACTGTACACAAAAATAAACTCAAAATGGATGAAAGACCTAAATGTGAGACAGGAAATCATCAAAACCCTAGAGAAGAAAGCAGGTAACAATCTCTTTGACCTCAGCCGCAGCAATTTCTTACTCAACACATCTCCAAAGCAAGAGAATTAAAAGCAAAAATGAACCATTGGGACCTTATCAAGATAAGACGCTTCTGAGCTACAAAGGAAACAATTAACAAAACTAAAAGGCAACCAATGGAATGAGAAAAGATATTTGCCATCTGGATGTCTTCTTTGGAAAAATGTCTATTCATGTCTCTGGCCCATCTCTTCACTGGATTATTTGCTCTTTGGGTGTTGAGTTTGATAAGTCTTTATAGATTTTAGACACTAGTCCTTTATTTGATATGTCATTTGCAAATATTTTCTCCCATTATATTGGTTGCCTTTTAGTTTTGCTGATTGTTTTCTCTTTACTCTTTCTTGGCCCTTTTCCCCTCAATCTGCCCACTCCCACCCCCCACCTCCTGATTTCTGCCTGTTTTCTGAGCCATCTCTGTAGCCTTCCCATGGGTTCTGGGAACCATCTGACAAAACTTCTCAATAAATTATTTTTCCTTCAAAAAGTCTGAGTCCATTTCCATTCCTTGTCCCGCATCTCCCAACTGATAAACATGTGTCTGTCAGCCATGACTGGCTTGTGACACTAATATAACATTTCACATGCCCTGTAGACATCTGTGTTTGCCAGTCATGTGATGGCTCTCACTCGTGGTAGTGAGACAGTTTCAGGTCTCAGGACATATTTTTATATTTCAATTGTGGAATTGTGTTCCAGAATACAAACAAACATAGCTAGCACATGAAACTTGTAATGTCAAGGATATCAGTATTAAGGAGGAGGGTAAAATGGATAATTTCTATTTTTTAAAATATGTCTGCAGTGTAGTGGCTTTTTAGTTTTCTATTCACCAACTAAGCATGCTTCCCATTGGGGATAAATCCCTCACTGGTCATGTCTTGGAAGGAAGTAGGGCTCTGCTTTCCATTTCAGAACTTGAAAGAGTCAACTACTCCTCTCCTGTTCCTTAGACAGTCAGGGGGGTATGGACACATGATCAAAGACAGGCCAGTGGATGCTTCTCTTGAGGACTTTGAATTTGAGGGAGTGACTCACAGAAAACACTAAGTTTATTCACAACAGTGGTGGCAGCTGTTATTCTAATCCCTCACTTTATGGCTGAGCACGTTGAGGACACAAAGCACTGAATGTGATCGAGGACATTGAAGATACTTGTCCAAGGCCACAGAGCTATTGAGGAGTAAAGCTCATTGTGGGACAAGAACTTCTGCCCACATGTCTCCCTTCAGCCCAGGGCTCTGCCCCCCAAGTTCCCCCATGGGGGATATCACACTTGTCATTGTCAGTCAGCCACCGCATGAGCACTAGTCCCACACATGCTGGCTTGAAGTCGGGCTGTGAGCTGCAAAATGGAAACCCAGAGAAAGAGCATGGGCTTCAGCAGAGAAGACCATGACAGCCATGACCATGAACCCCAACAGACCCTGCATCGTTGGGTAGAGTGGCAGGGGAGCAGGAAGAGCAGCCCTGCACAGAGCCTTAGCTCATCTCTACTGCATCATGCAGGCCATTTCTGACTGTGGCTCCACAGAGGTGGGAAGGGCCCAGTGTGTAGGGTAGCCTGGCTCCTCAAGCTCTCTTGTAGTGGCCTTTCTGCTTGTTCTTGCACTACCTGGAAAGTTAAGAACCCACATTTTGCAGATTCCCTTCAGTGAAAGTTCCAGATGTGACTTCAGTTCTGCCAGTCAGACACATCCGTGGGAGACTTGGATTTGGAATGTGTTATTTGGGGAGAGTCAGCCATTCCTTTCCTGCAGATTTAGCAAGCACAGCATGTGTCAGGTCAGGTCCCCAGATCTTGGGCAGGCCATGTGTTCCTGGAGCCAACAGCCACTGTGGCTGCCTTCTGATTCTGCACTGGGCTCCAGTGGTGCGAAGTTGGAGCTAGAAGTTGTGACAGCGTCTCCCCGACTGTGGCAGAGATGATGGCTCCCCCAGCAAGCCAGTTCTGGAGTGTTCTGAATACTCAGCCCACAGCTCATTCTTCTGGTCATCCAACTGATTCTGTAAGCACCCAATTCTTGATATGAAAACATTCTTAATTAAACCAGCTGCATTATTTCCTGTCACTTGCAACTGAATCCTGAAAAATAAACTAACATTTCACCATCTTCTTCACCTCTGTGCTTTAAGCGGGTATTCTTGGCTATGTGTAAAAATTCTCTTGTCTTGACTCTGCATGCCTAACTCCTACTTTTACCTCAACATTGGCTCAGACATCACCTCTTCCATGCAGTCTTTACTGCCTATTTCCAGTATGATATAGTTCCTGTTCTCCATTCTCATGTGCTTTTCTTCCCTCTCCCTTCATCTCTCTTCATCTCTCTCCCTCTTTCTCTCTCTACCTCTCTCTCTCTCTCCACCTCTCTCTCATCTCTCTATCTCTGTCTCCCACCCCAT
This sequence comes from Proteles cristata cristata, assembly GCA_017311185.1. Lineage (NCBI taxonomy): Eukaryota > Metazoa > Chordata > Mammalia > Carnivora > Hyaenidae > Proteles > Proteles cristata. The sequence continues at coordinate 381,103 of JAESUZ010000321.1, forward strand.
CCCTTTTCTCTTCATTTCTCCCTATCTCTCTCCATCTCTCTCTCTCCATCTTCCTCTCTCCATCTCTCTATATCTCCCTCTTTCATCTCTCTCTCTCTCCATATTTTCCATCTCTCTCCATCTCTCTCCCTCCATCACTCTCACCATCCCTCTCCATCTCTCTCTGTCTCCATCTTTTCCTTATTCCTTCCTTTCATTCATTCTTTTCATTTCTTTCACTTACTCATCTGTCACACATTTACTAAACACTTACTAGAGGACAATCACTGAAATACAAAAATGTATAAGACACAGCCTCTGCCTAGAGGCTGCTTTCAGATTAACCAGAGGCCCACAATTAAAATGTAGTGTGGCAAGTGCTGTGATGGACTTGATCCAGGGTCTCATAGGAGCATAGAAAAGGGATACTCTGTCTGGCCACAGGGTGACACATCGTTTCCCTGAGGGTCTGAGCTCCAAAGTATGAGTAAAATTAGCCAAGGAAGTAAACCAAAAGAGCAGAATGTGCAAGGGCAGACTTTATGCGAGAGAGAGCATTCTGGGGGGCCTGTAAGAGGTTCATGACAGCTATAATGTGCTGCACGTGCAGGGAGCCATGAGGCCAACTGGGAGATGGGCTGGGGACTGGCAGGGCCCAGAATACGAGGTATCTTGTTTGTGCTAAAATTGTATGGGAACCTTGGAAGAAAAGGCATAGGACCGTCTGGGTGTAGCAGTGCGGACCAGGGTTTAGGACAAAGCGAAACTGCAGTAAGAAGGTTGGTGGGATGGAATACTACACGGCAATGAGAAACAATGAAATCTGGCCATGTGTAGCAACATGGATGGACCTTGAGGGTGTTATGTTGAGTGAAATAAGTCAGGCAGAGAAGGACATATGTCCTATGTTTGCATATATAGAAGGATTAGGAGGAACTTAACAGAGGACCAAGGGGGAGAAGAAGGGGGGAAATGGTGGGGGAAAGGGAGAGAGGCAAACCATGAGAGACTCTTGAATGCTGACAAAAACTGAGGACTGATGGATGTTGGGGGAGGAGGGATGGGCATGGAGGAGGACACTTGTGGGGATGAGCACTGAGTGTTATGTGGAAACTAATTTGACAATAAACTATTTGTAAAAAAAAAAAAAAAAAAAAAAAAAGAAGGTTGGTGGGGAGGTCACCTCAGCACCCACAGGTGAGGAGACAGGGTCTGAACTATGGTGATGACCATCAGGATGGACAGAAGGCCCTAAAAATACTTTGGAGATAGACTCACAAGTCAATAGGACTTGTGAGTGCTGAATGTGGATGCAACACTTGAATGTGGAGGGACAACAGAGAGCAAGAATATTCTTATTTGGGGGTGCCAATAACTGGGAAGGCAGTTGAGAATGGAGATACACAAGAAGAGGAAGCAGATTGTTTCTGAAGGCAGTGGAGGAAGACAGTTCATTCAGCTTACTTGCATTTTATCTGAGATGTAGGTGGACACACAGGGGGGGTGTCCAGTTGGCAGGCAGACTCACACACATGGAAGTCAGAAGAAGAGACTGCTCTAAAGATAAAGATCTGGACATGATGGTTGAAGCCCGAGAGAGGCCTGAAAGGGGGAGAGAGTAGAGTGAAGGGTAAACCAACACTTCAGCACAAAATAGTTTAATGTCATTTTTAAAGAATTTGTTCTCCCTGCTGCATTATGAACTATAACATTTTTATCTTTGAGTCTATATTTTCTACTACAGTGTCTTGAATATAGTAAGAGCTCAAAAGGTAGTAATAAGTGCATCAATAATGAATTAATTTGCAAAATAGATCTTACTCATGATCTCAGGTGAAGAGATCATGAGGATGTACAGGACTAGAGGCTTCCTATAAAGGAAAATCCCCGGCAAGGGGGCACCAGTCTGGACCCAAGTGGCATTCCCAATGCCCTGGCCAGTCAGGGCACAAGAGAGGGTCACAGCAGCACAGGGCTGCTCTTCGGACCACCTGGAATGAGGCCACTTCCTCTAAATGCCCAGTTCTCATTACCAGCCAGTTACAGCTCTGTCCTCGAGGTATTGTTCCTGGTCTTCCTCTAACCTTATTTAGAGATTTATTAAGAAAACAAATCTCCAGGGCTCCTGGGTGGCTCAGTTGGTTAAGCGTCCAACTTTGGCTCAGGTCAGATCTCATGGTTCATGGGTTTGAGCCCAGCATCAGGCTCTGTGCTGACAGCTCAGAGCCTCGAGCCTGTTTCAAATTCTGTGTCTTCCTCGCTCTCTGCCCCTCCCCCACTCATGCTGTGTCTCTCTCTGTCTCAAAAATAAATAAACTATATATAAAAAAAAAAAGAAAACAAATCTCCTGGCTAAAATGAACTCAGGAAACAACGGATGTTGGTGAGGATGCAGAGAAAGGGGAACACTTTTGTACTGTTGGTGGGAATGCAAACTGGTGCAGCTACTCTGGAAAACAGTATGGAGGTTCCTCCAAAAGCTAAAAATAGAGCCTCTTTATGACCCAACAATTGCACTACTAGGTATTTATCCAAAGGATACAAAATGCTGATTTGAAGGGGTACATGCACCTCAATGTTTATAGAAGCACTAATAGCAAAATTATGGAAAGAACCCAAATGTCCATCAACTGATGAATGGATAAAAAAGATGTGGTATATATACACAATGGAAGACTACTTGTCAGCCATAAAGAATGAAATCTTACCATTTGCAACAACGTGGATGGAACTAGAGGGTACTATGCTAAGTGTAAGAAATCAGTCAGAGAAAGAAAATATCATATGATTTCACTCATATGTGGAATCTAGGAAAAAAACAGATGAACATAGGGCAAGGGAAGGAAAAATAAGATAAAAACAGAGAGGGAGAAAAACCATAAGAGTCTCTTAAATACAAACTGAGGATGGCTGGAGGGGCAGTGGGTGGGGGAATGGGCTACATGGATGATGGGCATTAAGAAGGGCACTTGTTGGGATGAGCTCTGGGTATTATATGTTAAGTGATAAATCACTAAATTCTACTCCTGAAGCCATTATTACACTATATGTTAACTAAGTTGAATTTAAATAAAATTTTAAAAAGAAAGAAAGCAAATGTCCTATGCTTACTAACCCTGGCAAAGTAAAACTTCTTTTTCTTTGCCCTAAAATAGTCTCCTCTAAGCCTCAATGAATGTCATGTCTGAAGTGCTAGCCACTTCCCTTTGCTCAACTTCAAGAACACCATTGCTTCCTGAGCTGCATGCAAACCGTCTTACCCTAGATGCTACCTCCAACTCCCACACAGCAAGAGCTTGGTCTGCTTTCCAGTAGTTCAGTGGCCTGTGGGACCCTGTGGAGCCTGTGGGCAGGAATTGCATGTGTCTGTCCTTGGCCTTGAGGTCAAAAAGGTAAGAAAGGTTATGCAGTGGCCATAGCTTTCCCAGGAGGCCACAATGAGAAATAATCGCTGTAAAAACCCTAGCAGTTATTTTGCAAAATCACATGTCCCACAGTGATGGTTTGCAAACCCTGATGTCCTTGCTTCCATCTGCTATTCAGCAAAATGATTTATTTTAGCAAGCATTAATTCAATAAAATCTATCTAGGCTTACTATTTATACAACTCCCACTGCACCCTCCTTTCTGTTTGGAGAACACCATTTGTGACAAATAAGAGCCCACTTCCTCCACACACCCTCCACTTTCCATCTAATAGCCTTATTTTTCTCCCACACATCCGATACCATTATCCAAAATTATACTAACTATGTATTTGCTCAGGTGTTTATTTCTCTGTCTCTTGCTACTGGAATGTATATCCTTTAATATGCCTCATTCATGAATACATCCCAACACATGAAACAGTATCATACACATAACAAGTGCTTGATAGTTATTTTTTAAATGAATGGCTCTATCTTTTTATTCTCTTTTCTAAATATTCCCCCAATTCTTGCATTGGCTGAACCCTGGCTGTCTTTCTGGGGACCATGCTTTCCTTGCAGCTTTCTTAAGGAGAAAGAACTCAGGACCCTACACCCAGATATTTCAGGGCCAGGAAGGTGGGGCCAACAGTGGGTCACCTCTATATTGACACCAGATTGTGACATCTTCAACCTTTGTTAAATGAACAACCAACAAAAGCAAACAAATGAAAACCCCAGCTCTTTGAAGTTTATACCATCCTGTACCTCTCTGTGTAGCTTTCAGCTACTGACCTCCTTATCATTCCCCTTCATTTATTAAATATTTGGCACCTGGAATCAAGTCCTTCTCTTTGTCCTGAACCCCGTGAGACCTTGACATCATTTTGGATGACCTACACCATGACTTCTCAGTGTCTTGACTTTCTCACTTCCAGTGACTCCCACCTCTACTCTCCCTTTTTTACTCTATGATTTGTCATTTCTCATAACCTCTTCACTTCTGAAAAGTTCAAACATCCTACTCTGACCACAAAAGACAGGCTTTATGGCCTGTTTCTTTTTTCCTCCTTTCTCTTTCTCTCTCCCTCTGTTCCTCCCTCACTTTCCATTTTTTTCCACTGCGTATGTATTTCAACACCAGAGACCTCTGTCTTTTGACTTACTCAACTTTGCTCTATCATCTCTTCCAATTTTCACTTCCTTCCAGCCCCTACTTGGACCATTCTTTTCTCAACATCCCTCACTGCATGGCCCCTCTGCTCTCCCGCTGCACTGTTTGGCAAAACTCTGGATCTATTCAAGGTCTGCCTCCTCAGATTCTACGTCAAAGTCACCAGGTAGCTTGGAAGAACATGGCACCTCTGCCCCATTGCATCTTGAAGACAGCCAAAACCAGCTGGCCTCTATAGTTGCTTTGCATTCCCTCCTTGTTTCTAGAATTTGCTAGCTATCCCATCTCCACAGAAAACATTTCAAACACTCCTTATTTTCTTTAGTCTCCTGCCCAACCTCCTCTTCCTTTACTTAATAACAAAATAACAGAAACTAGCAAAAAGAATTTCTCAACTTCTTATCTTTTCCTTCTTCCCTTTTATCCAAGACTAGTCTCTGCCCTTTAGTTTTGGGTACCATCCCATTCAGCCTCCTCAAGTGCCACACATCACCTGCCATTTTTGATCATTGAGTGAGCACTCTGTGTGCCTGACCCAATGCCAAGTGTTTGGCATGCATTGACTTACTCAATCTTCCCCCAAAAGGCTATGATATGGTGATCACCATTAGTATAACCCACTTTATTTGCCCAAGTTTACACTGAATGGGAGAAAAACGCTGTATGTTCCTTATTCTGCTATCATTAAATAAAAATCCTATTTAGTTCTTTTTCCATTCTGCTGTTAAAATTAAACCCAAGGGACTTCTGTTTGCAGTAGTATAGAATAATATAATTTCTATGCCTACAGTGCTAGTCTTAATAACTAACAAACAAAACATCCTGGCAATATAGGAGGTATCCTCTATTCCTCACAGCTTTAGTGGAAGAGATATGGTTCTGCAGCATAAACTACTTCAAAGAATCCATTTTAGGCAACATTTTCCCCATACTAAGCAATCATTAAATTAATAACAGCCACAAGAATATCGCTTTTTTTCCTGTGCATTATGAAGACCTGTATGAATATTCATTACTGTCACAAACTTTTCTATTCTTAGTTAAAATAAATATGCCCTTGCAAGTATTATTTGAATAAAAGGGCCTTAGAAAGCACTGAAGCCTTCAGAAGTTAGGTCCTGTAAAAGTAACCCCCCAAAAAGAAACCTATAGTTTTAATTTGACTTAATTGGCACCATGTTGCTGTTGTGGTTTTGAAACATGCCCACAGATTCTTTGAGACTTTTCTCATGAGGAGTGGGATCTAATTTCCCTCTTTTCAAAGTGGACTGACAGCGTTGCCCTTCTAATGGATGGAATGAGGCAGAAGTGATACTGAATGACTTCTGAAGCCAGGTCATCAGAAGTTATACAGCTTCAGCCTGACTCTCTCTCTCAAGGTGCTCACTCTTGGAACCCAGTCACCCCATTGTGGAGAAGCCCACAACGCATGAAGAGTCCACATGAGGGTGATCCGGTCAAAAGTCCCACCAAGGTCCCAGCAGAAAGCCAGTATTACCTCTAGACCTGTTAGTGGAAGAGCCATTGGATGACCCCGGCGTTGACCCTTTGAGCTCTCTCAGCTGATGCTGGGTGGATCAGACTGAGTCCTGTTCAGTAGCAGATTCACTGGCAAAATAAAATTGTCTTCTTCTTCTTTTTTTTAAGCTACTAAGTTTCAGGATGCTTTATTTCACAATAATAGATCAATGAAATAGTTGCCTTGGAAATAATTCTGAAAAAGCATTTCCATATCCTTAAATGGTATAAAGATTTCAAAGATGTCTCATTAAATCTGAAGGTCATTGGCACTTTTCTTTTCTCACAGATGCATCATGGACAGAAAAAAGCATATGATTCTGCAATGTAACTTAAAAAATAACTTGAGTACATCGATTTCATTTAATTTACTCACATGAGAAAGAGCAGAACAGGAATTTAAAGTCACACAGACTTACTGAAGAACCCACAAACACATATTGCATCCTTACCCTGATTTTTCCAACCCATCCTTCTCCATTAGCTCCTTCCCATCAGCTTTTACACTTGTTTAAACCTGTTACATTTTGAAAAATGCTTCCCTTAGCCACATGTCTACTCATCTCTCTTTCCTTCAGAGCCAAACCTATTGAAGAAATTATCTCTGCTCACTGATCCTCAGGTCTCACTTTCCACTCTCTCCTGCAGACCCTTTATTCCTTTTTTTAGTGTTAAAGTATCCTTTTTCTTACTGTTCATTTATTTTTGAGAGAGAGACAGAGCATGAGTGGGGAAGGGCAGAGAGAAGAGGCACAGATTCCGAAGCAGACCCCTGGCTCTGAACTGTCAGCATAAAGCCCAACATGAGGCTCAAACCCGTGTACCATGAGATCCTGACCTGAGCTGAAGTTGGCCGCTTAACCGACTGAGCCACCCAGGTGCCCCATAGACGCTTTATTTCAACTTGTGCTCTAGGGTTACCTGGCTCCTAGATCTAGTGGACACTTTTCAAACTTTACCAGCCTTGATGTACTGCTAGTGTTTGACACAGTTGATTCTTACTTTAAAGCCTTTCTTTTCTAGACTCCCATACTGCATGTCTCCTGGTCTTCCCTCTACGCCTTCAGGCCTCTCCTTCCAAACCTCTTCTGAAGGCTCGGCATCCTGCATCTCTCAAATATCCCTCTGTCCTAGACCATCTTCTCTTTTAAACTAATCTCTCTCCCCATTTTATTCACCCCACAGGTTCAATTATCTCCTGTACTTTGAAAACTCCAAGTTTTAAATCTCCATTCCAAATTCCTCTCTTGAAAACATGACAGCTGTCCACTGAGCACCTCTAACTGGAGTTCACAGATACCTCAAAATTCAACATACAAAGCTTATCCTCTTTCCTCCCAAACTGCCACTTTCTCTTCCATTATTCCTTATGTCAGTGAATAAAATTGCCACCCATCAATAGAATCACTTGCCCATCAGTAGAAACATCCATCAATAGGCACCAAAACTATAAATCTGTTCATCAATCTCAACAATTACCCCTTCATTCTGCACATAATCAAACACCAAAATCTATCGATTCTACCCTCTTACTATGCCTTAAATCCATTCAGTTCCCTCAAATTCTCTGTGACAATTATTAGACACTCATCTCTCAACTGGACTGGAAGCAAGAAACACTGCTGTAGGGACACTTGAGAGGCTGTCCCAACATCCATTCTCCATCCACGAACCAGAAGCAACTATTTTAGGAGGCAACTTGATCATGTCATTCCCCTGCTCGAAATCATTGATAAGAACTCTGTGTCATCTTCAGGTTAAAGACCAGGGCTTAGCATGTATAGTCTTAATAAATTTCATGATTTGGCCCCTCTTTTCCTTTAAGTCACATCCCTTGCCTTATCCCCTTTCCTTCTACTCTGTTCCAACCACGTGTGTCTCCTTGGAATGAATTAGCCTAAGACTTCCTTTTTTATGCTCACCAGCTAGAAAGCCACTAGAAATACTGGCTTTTTTTTAGTACAAGGCACTTTTTTTGTCAACTACTATAACATCGTCATAATAAATATTCAAGTCTGTGATACCAAAATGTGAGTGGTGACCTCTAGGGCCATGCAGCATAAAACCTGCACATCCGTGTGAGGTGATGTTAACTGCCTTGTGGTCATTTATGACCATATAGAAATAAAAATTCCAAATATCTTCCCTGTAGGAATTCACAGTCTGGTACCTTATAATAAGTATGTTGATAAAGGGTCAAGCATTCACCTACCACCATCAGAGTATTTGGAGTGTGAGGGTATGTGTTCAACTCTTCCCATATTCTCATGTCAGGATCTCTCCAGAGAAAGAACTCCCATCTCTTTGGTTAAGTGATTGGCCAGGTCTAGGAAGTGCCACCTACAAGATCCAACAAAAGTGTACCCAAGGACAACACAGTAGGGAGAGACATCTAAGTTCCAGAGCAAGAAAGGAGACGACATCAACCTCACACTCTCACCGAGAAACCATGCCCCTGTCCCCTCCCCCACCCTGACTAACCAGTCCTAGGCGAAACACCTCCTGCCCCAGTGGAGTCTATTCCAATGAATTCTCAGAACCAAGCTTCTCTGAATTTCCATGCTGGTCACTCACTTTGCCCCTCTCATAGGGTGACTGGGAGAGTAACACCTGACAAGCAGCTCTCACAATGAGGATGATTTTCCATGATCTTCTATGACTAATGAGCCTGAGCAGAGAATGACATATTAGGTCACATCTGTGGCATATATTTTTGTATAGAGAGTCATGTTCTGATTCTCAACTTCCTGTTTTTATTATTCCCTTTTGTGTCATGGAAATATACACAGAGTGCCATGTGCTCTGTTGGGATCTCATTTCTATGAGGCTGGTTGTGAAGGAAGTGAAGTTTCGTTTACACTAAGGATCCACAGAGTCTTCCAAAAAACCACCCACAGGCTCCTGGGCTTAGAAATTCAGGTTTCTGGGCTTAGCTCCACAACTCTGTACCTGACAGTTTGACGTGGGAACTCAGGAGTCTCTGTTTTTAACTGGCTGATCCTGATATAAGAGGTCAAGAGATTTTGAGAATCTCTGGTACTCTGAGAACAAACTATTACTTAACATAGTAAACATGTAAATCTGTACTACCTACAAGGTGCTCAGGATCCTAGGGATTGTATGATGAGAGGGGGAGATAGTCTTGGGTAAGGGTCAGTCTACTCTTAAGGATGTCTGTGAAGATATTCTTTGACCTTGCCCTCAGTCTGCATCTGCAGCATAGAATCCTCCCGAGCCATTAAGTCCTCAACACATGCTCAATATTGAATTCAGGATTTGGGAGAGCAATAAAGAAGCATGAGCTTGAGAAGGCTATGAAAACAAAACTTACAGGTACCTCCTAATACAGAAGCTAAAATAGTATTCAGTAAATACAAATGGAAGAGAGGGAAGGAAGAAAACAAAATAAAAGAAAGAAGGAAACATCAAAGAACAGTATGAGTACCTTTATTATAATAATATTGCCAGGACACCAGGGGTTAGTTTCTTTGAGGCAGGTGGTATCTCTCTATTTCAGAACCCATTCCTGGGGCCATAGACCCTTTCCTTTCTGATGTTCCTCCTTCTCCTTGAGTCTGTCTTCTCCAGTCTTAGTGGTTGGACTTAAATTTTATGCTCACTTATACCAGCCTGCTTCTCATAGACAAAGGCTCCAGTTGGACTTCACTTCCCTCTGGAAGTCCTTCCAAGGGATAACACTCTCTCTTGGGTTCCCAGTTAGCCTTAAAACCACTAAGCAAGATGAAGGGCATCTTCATCTCCAAGAGGGCTTTAGCAAGGTGGTTTTCCCACTTTTCTTAGGAGCACCAAGTGCTGGACCCCACTCATTTCTGTATCCCTGAGCCTAGCACTGCACTTGAACACCACGAGAGCTCAATAATGTTTGATTAATGAATGAATGAGTGAGTGAATGAATGAATGAATGAATGAAGAGCTTACTGCCCTACACAGCCCACTGAGTTAATTATGAAGGCAGAGTAACATGAAAATCAAGAGTGCTCATTCAGGATCAAGAAGATGTGGTTTATCTATACCATGGAATACTACATGGCAATGAGAAACAATGAAATCTGGCCATGTGTAGCAACATGGATGGACCTTGAGGGTGTTATGCTGAGCGAAATAAGTCAGGCAGAGAAGACAAATATCATATGTGTGCACGTATAGGAGGATTAGGAGGAACTTAACAGAGGACCAAGGGGGAGAAGGAGGGCGGAAATGGTGGGGGAAAGGGAGAGAGGCAAACCATGAGAGACTCTTGAATGCTGACAAAAACTGAGGACTGGTGGATGTGGGGGGGAGGAGGGGTGGGCATGGAGGAGGACACTTGCGGGGATGAGCACTGGGTGTTATGTGGAAACTAATTTCACAATAAACGATTTGTAAAAAAAAAAAAGGAGTGCTCATTCAGTCTGGGTTTAACCCTTTCCTTTTCCACTTCTTCATGGTGACTTTGGAGACAAATTCTTTGCAGCACCTCCCATTAAGAGGCAGAGTCTATTTCTCCATCCACATCGCCTTAAATCTGGCCTCGTAAGTTGTCTTGACCAGTAGGGTATGCAAGAGGGACAATGTAAGTTCTGGAGTCTAGACTTCATGAGGGTTTGCAGCTTCTACTTTTCCCCTTTTGAACAGCAGCCCTAAGATTGCCACTTAAGGAAGTCACTCTAAGCTACCAGAGGACACACAGAGGAGAACCAAGGCCTCCAACCAACAGTCCATATCAACTGCCAGACATGTGAGTGAGACCATCTTGGACCTTCTAGCCCAGCTAACCCTCAGCTGAATGTGTGTGAGCCCAGGAAACACCAGCAAAGGACCCACCAGCCAACACACAGAACCATGAAAAATAATAAATTGTTGTTGTTTTAAGTTCCTATGCATTAGATTGATTGTTACACAGCAGTAGGAAACTGGGATACCATGCAAAGTACTCCAGACATTGGCTAGGAGCCCCCATCCACCCCTATCAGCCCTCCTGGAAACGAGACCCTTCCTCCACTGGAAACTAGAAACTTTCTCCACTACTCCCACCCACTGCCAGTCCTTGCTGACAAATCTGGACAGGTGTCCTGGTGCTATTCTTTATAGAGCCTGACCTCCAAATTGGACAATTTTGGGAATCTTACTTGAGTTTCCTGGGACTGAGCTCCACAGTGACCTGACTAACCAATATTCCCCCAACTCACTTACGCATTTATTTCTGTATTTAGTCAGCAAATGTTGCTAAGTGACTGACACATGTTAAAAACATTTTGCATGCTCATGATCTATAAACAAACAAAACAGACTAAAACTTCTGCCCTGTGTAACTTGCATTCTAGTGGAGGGAGAAGGAAAAAAGTAAAATAAATTTAAAAACTACATTTTGGAGTGTGTTAGAATATGATGGTACTATAGAGATTTGGGGAATGCTGGGATTCAGGGAAGGGTGCATGTTGCTATTTTCAATGAAGTGATCCAAGTAGCCATGATTGAGGAAGTGAAAATTCCAGACAGAGGGTAGTGCAAAGGCCCTGGGGTGGCATCAAGCCTGGAGTGTCTGTCTTGGGAGAGAAGTGAGGAGACTTATGTGGCTAAAGCAGAGAGTAGCAAGGAGAGGAGTGTAGGAAAGTAAGTCAGAGATAAAGGTATTAGGGTTCTCCAGAAAAACAGAGCCAATAGGACAGATAGATAGAAAGATAGATGATAGATAGATAGATAGATAGATAGATAGATAGATAGATGATAGATAATAGATAGATAGACAGAAATACCTATGTCTATGTCTATTTGTCTAGAGAGAGAAAAAAGAGACTCATACAGTTATGGAAGCCAAGGAGTCCCCCATTCTGCTGTCTACAAGCAGGAGAACCAGGAGAGCCAGTGGCAAAACAGTCTGAGTCCAAAGGCCTGAGAACCAGTAGGGGGAAGGGCTGGGGCATACTGTTGGTGTAAGTGTGGAGTCCAAAGGCCCTAGAATCTGGAGCTCCAATGTCCATGGGCTGGAGAAGATGGATATCCCAGCCCAAAGAGAGAGAGAGAGAGAGAGAGAGAGAAATCACCCTTCCTCTGCCTTCTTGTTCTACTAGGGCCCTCAGTGGACTGGATGGAGCCTGCCCACACTAGTGAAGGCCATCTTCTTTACTCATCCTACGGATTCAAATGCTGATCTCTTCCAGAAACACTCACACAGACACTCCCAGAAATAATGTTTCACCAGCTATCTGGGTATTCCTTAGCTCAGTCAGGTTGGTGCATGAAATTAACCATCACAATAACCCATTTTCCCCATAAACCCATGAACATGCATTGGAATAATGTTGCCCTGAGAAGTCGGGAATATACTTATCTAGGAAAGACCTAAATCTCCAGTCCTCTGAGTAGACAGAGTCATGTGACTGGGCTTTTTGGTTTTGTTTTCTGTTTTTGTTTTTTTTTGGTATTTTAGGTCCTGTGGCTATGGGCCTTCAGAAAATGTCAGTGGAAGAGGCTGAAGAGCCTCTCCCAAAACTCCAGGCTTCCAGCCTCCTATACCACTCTACTTCTAGGACCAAGGCCTGGGCAAGCATTTCCCAGGTGGTTGGAGAGGGGACGAGTATGGGAAAGGATGATTCACTGCGGCATCTCAGTCACTGGGAAAAGGGATCAGATGTACATGTTTTGCTGCTTCACATATGTACACAGAGTAAAAGCGAGTATGTGTTTAATATCTTTCTTCCTTCCTAGGTTCCAAGTTCCTAGAGCATCAAGAAGGTGCTAGAAACTTGTCAGAAAGGAGCAGGCAGAGCTTCATAAAGTCTCCACATGATTTGTGTCTGCCCTCATACACCGTTTGAGAAGGATGCATCTATTGTAAGTAAGGCAGAGATTTGGTGCACAGGGACTGACACACTGTGGACACTAAATATAAGAGGAATTAAATGTAATAGCTCGCAGCCCCAAATAGGCAGTGAGAAAGATTGATCTTTGTCGCCACCTGCAGCCCAAAGGCCCCATTGCAAGTTGCTGGCCTCAGAAACGGGCTGCGGGGACTGGATCCCGGATTGTTGTGAATTTGCGCCTTTTAGGGGCAGAGATCAGAATTTGCTTTAAGGATAGATAGACTTTGTTCTGGCATAACCACTAGTGAACTCTATTAGTTACGCAAATGTAGAATCCAACTGGCAATGTTGTCAAATAACTCAAATGCCAGCGCTTCTGTCTAAGACGTTGACTTTTCTGTTTACACTCATTTTGCTGATTTCTGTCGTGCTCATTTATGAAGTGGCCATATAGTTTAGCAGAATTTTCCAGGAAAATTTGACTCCCATTAGAGTTTCTTCCTCACTTTTATTTTCCTCCCTGAATCCAGGTTTAGTCCTCCCTACCACTGCCATCTCTCATGTAGCCTGTGGAGTTTGTGTCCGGCGTTTTAACCCAGTGTTTGGAGAGGCTACAACAAAGTGCAGGAGTGGGATCGTGAGATGAAAATTCGGGTCAAAAGTAAGTGTGACCAGATCTTGAATCTTGTGTACAGGAGACCCTGAACACATCAGGCTCTTGTATAAAGTTCACCAGGCTTCCTGGAATAAAGACAAGGCTCTCTAGGTCTCAAAGGCTGCCTATGTCCTCTCGTGGACAAACACAGAACACACACACTCATGCAGACGTTCACGCAGATGCACAACACACATGCAAGCATGCGGACACTAGTTCACACATGTGCACGTGCATGTCATACATACATGTGCACACATGCATGCTTGTGAGCACGCATATACATGTGCTCACTAACACACACGTGTGACTGTCCCCTCTGCCTGCACCATCCTGACCTGCCCCCCTGACTCCCCCCACCCACCCCCCAGCTGGTCCCCATGCATGCCTCACTTCCTCTAAATCCTCTCCTGGCCCCTTTCGATGGGACCACTTCCCCTCCCCACCAGCCCAGCTCCCTGGTGCTACCTGAATGAGAGGTTACTGCACTGTTCTCCAGTCACTTGTTTACTAGTCCCTGGCTCCCAACTACCAGTTCACCCTCAGATATAAATAGAGGATGAACCTGAAAGTGTGCCCCTCCCAGAAATTTATACAGTAATATCTCTGATGGGCTGGTTTTGGAATGAAGCCTTTGGTGTGGTTGCCAGGGAGGAAGAGGAATTTTAAAAACAAGACTTGGGAGGTGGAGGAAGAACGTTCCTGGCATCTCTGAACTGTATCTATCAGAAGTTGCTTCCAATTCTTAGTCTTAAATCCCCAAGGCTGGAACATCCCTTCATTATTCCTGACAGAGCCCTGCAGAATTTCAGTCCCAGGTTCCCTGAGTGCTATTTCTAGTGTCTTTTAGTCGTTCTGTAGAAAGCAATCAGTACAGGTTGGCTTTTATTGCTAATGTCTGGGTTGCCCATCTACACTGTGTGTCTTTACAGGGTAGGGACTGTGTCTCCTACATCTCTTGTGCCCTCTTTGTCTCCTATGCACTGATACAGATTTGGGATATATTAGAAGCTCAAAATGTTTTTTCTTACTTAAAGAGAGAACTCTTTCCAATATACCATTCTCTTGTGAAGTGTGCCCATGGCTACCCAGGCATGTCCAGTCTCCTTCCCATTCGTGAGCCCTGCTCCAAGCAGGATCAAGTTGAGTTACCACTAGTGAAAGAGGTGAGCGGGCATGGGGAGGTGATGGGCTAGCCAAACCTTGGAACCAAAGCACCGAAGCTGATCCCAGGGTAGCACCAGACAGAAGGCAGGTGGGGCCAGGGGGAGCAAAAAGAAGGAAGCTGGAGGAGCTGAAACCCTCATAGCAGCTGGGCTGGGCCAGTGCTGACCTCAGGCGCCCAAGCGGAAAATCCAGGTCCTACTTGAAATCCTTGGATGATTCTTCCAGGCCTCTGGGATAAAGTGTCACCTCCTCACCTTCTTCACAAGGCATTCATAGTCAGGCCTCGCCTATCTTCCCCTCTTAATCCTCAGCAATTCCTCAGCCAGAAGCTCTGGGGTCCAGCACAGTGATGGCTCACCATGCCCACCCCACCCCAAATGCTAGCAGCTTCTCTTCATCACACCTCCCTGAGTTGTTCTCTCTACCTAAAAATGTCCATGCCCACACTCTCTGTCTGGAAAACTACTCTTTCTCTGAGGCCCAGGCTAAGTGCCCTTTCCTTTTTGAAGCCCTGTCCAGCCCCCTCTGCCAGCCCTGCCTCTGTGCTACAATGGGGACCATCTGCCTTGCTACCATGGCTCTCCTTACACTGTATCCTGAACGATCAATCGACAAGACCCAAGTCTTAATATCTGGCAAGTGATCATCCACTAATCTGTTCAAGACTTTGTACTTCTTCAGCACCTTTGGTGTTCTGGTAGCTACTCTGGGTACTGGTGACCCAAAATTGAACAGAACAGGCCCTCAAAAAGCACAGAGTAGTCTCAGCACATAAGCACATAGTTAGGACATGAAAGCAAGAGGGTAAAGTAATCAGGGCATATGCAGGCCATGGAGAGGCAGGAGAAGAATCTATGGCCAGCATGCCTCTCCTCTGCTAAAACCCTTCCCATCATTTCCCTTTGCCCTTAAAGATAAACTGAAGCCCCTGCTTTGCTTTTAAAGCCCCCATGACCCAGCCCCTGCTAGTCTGGCTCACCTCCCAACCCTCCCTGATTCTCCAGGCTTCAACACCCCTGTTTCCCACTGCTGTTTGGACACACCAAGCCCCTTCTGTCTCAGAGCCCACACACTTGCTATACCTCTGTCTCATCACACCCCTCCCACTCACTCCTGTCCTTCAGCCTTGGCTCAGATGCCAGAGGCTGTCCTCAGAAAGACAGAGTTGCTTCATGTGATCACCTTCTCCAAGGTCATAATCATTCTATTCCTACCGCACTCACCCTCTATGATGTAAACTGCTCTTATATGTTTCTTTCTTTGATTACCTGCCTGTGTAGTGTTTCTCCTACTTCGTTATCAGTTCTAAGGAAGCTTGTGCTTGTTTGTCATCCTGTCCCCAACTCCCAGAATAAGAGTGGAATAAAAATGTGTGGAACAGCACTGCAGTCAGGTGGGCCAGGTTGACCTTGAGTTCCATCATGTATGGCTTACGTGACCTTTAGCATGGTATTTCATCGCTTCTAGTTCAGGGTCCTCACCCGTCAAATGGGTAAAAACACTTGCTTTGCAGGGTGGTTCTGAGGGTGAAGACAGCCTGTCCTCAAGTGCCCTGCACCCTGGTGCAATGGATGCGGAGTGGTTACACAAAGAGGAAGAGAGCGAGCAGCCTGCCGCTCTGAGTACGGACCTCATGGGCTCTCCACTCTAGCCTGTGCCAGACCACAGACTGTGAAATGGAAAGGGATTCAGTCTCCAAGGAAGAGGGTCAGTCCAAGCTGCAACCACTCAGCTGAGTCCCAGTCCTATATTGCTGTTCAGAGCAAGTACCCCAACACCTCAGCTCCACCGTAGTCCAAACTCAACACATCTGGTACCAGCCTTCCATCACTCCCTCACTCCCCCTCCTTGCCCCTCACACATCAAAACTAGCAGACAACCAGAGCCGCCGATCAGTTGAATGATTAGTTCACTGTGAAATACCTGAAAGGAAAATCATAAGACCTGAACTAAAACTCCAACTGTGAGCAGCCCAAGGCATTGTCCATCCATGGACAGAAGGGGAGAGCTGGGGTCTGGCTGTTTTTAGGAGCTCTGGAGCAAATGGGCTGCAGGAGAAGCTGTGGGCAGCCTTGCAAGAACTCACCGTGTTACCCATGCCCCTTGCATTAAACACTACACAGCTGCCTACTGGGGCCCTGTTCTATTTTCCTATTGCTGCTGTAACAAATTTCCACAAACTTAGTGGCTTAAAGAACACAAATTTATTATTTTACAGTTCTGGAGATCAGAGGTCTAAAATGGGTTCCACTGGACTAACAGTCAGTTGTCAGTAGAGCTGTGGGTCTCTCAGAAGCTCTAGGAGAGAATCCTTCCCTTGGTTTTCCAGCTTCTGGAACCACCTACGTTCGTTGGCTGATAGCCTTGTCCACTACATTCAAAATTAGATTAGTAGCATAGCATCTTCCAGCCTCTGGCTCTTACCATCCTGCCTCATTCTTATGAGGACCCTTGTGGGTATACTGGGACCACTGGGGTTATCCAGTGGTCTTCCCATCTTAAGATCCTTACCTTAATCACATTTACAAAGTCGCTTTTGCCCTGTAGGTAATGTATTCACAGATTCTGGGGATTAGGACGTGGACATCTTTAGGGGGGCATTACTCTGCCTGTCACTGACCCTGAGAAGGGGAAGCCTGGTTTGGAAGCACCCGCCTGCAACTCAGCCTCCTGCTTCGGCTACCGACTCTGTTCAAAGTAGAACTCGGTGCAGGGCAATGGCTCACTTTCCTTGGCAAGTCGTACAGGTTGCTGGGGCTCAGATGGGCCACAGAGAAACCAGCCAGGCCAGGCAGCAGCCTCGAGCCTGAAGGCTGAGCCCAGGCTTCTCTGGAAGAAGGTGAAGCGTGTGGCCTGCTCCCCACCCTTGTACAGGTCCTCGATGTTCACATCCTGTGGGGGCAAGGTGGCCGCTGCAGCATGAGGCTACTGGTAAAGTTGTCATCCCCAGAGGCCTCCAGTGGGTGGCCAATAAGGGACTTCATGGGGAGTCTCTGTACCCGAGGAACCACCTTCTACAGGTTCGAGGGGGCAGGGGGCTGGGTGCTAGGAGCAGAGGGGAGGAGAGGAATGTGTGGACCTGGCCAGGAATTCGCAGATAGGTGCAGAGATACCAGAGTAAACTTGAAGCCATGTCTGCAGGATCCCCTAGAACAGGGTGTGGTTTCTCACCTCCAGCTGCAGGGAAGGCCCCTCTTCTGTCTCCACACAGGTCAGGCAGCGACTGCCTCCCTGCATTCCCAGGAAAATGGGGACTTTGGTGCGGTCCAGGCCTCTGTTGGGAAGTATGCAGATCTTCTCTGGGAGCGAAGAGAGAAGAGAGCCAGGAAATGAGAGGACTTCAGATTGCAAGCTCTCAGTGACCAAGCCCAGGCAGAAAGGACCTAGGCCAGGGCACACTTGGCCTGGCCCGTGCACGTGGGCCAGGCAGGCCAGGACCTCTGCAGTGGTCAGGACACCCTCAGAAGGAAAGGTCCTCAGCTGCTCCCTGCCTCTTCTTGCTGTCACCAGAGGCAGGAGGGAAGGGGAAAGCCTGTGGCAGGTGGAGCATGGGTGTGTCCAAGGGGGTGGAGGCCCAGAAGCTCACCTGCACAGCAGTTGTCCGCACTGGGATCTCCTACCAGGAGCTGGTCGCCTTTTAGGTATAGAGCCTTCTGATCAGCATCCTTAATTCTGGAACAGGATAGTCGTACTGATGGCCTGCTCCCTTCAGGCACTGCCAAACCCCAAATTCCTTCCACCTCCACACTCTGAAAGTACCACGCTGAGCCTTTAGGGGTTCTTCTCCCTTCCACATGTGAGAAGTGGTTGCACAACTCCACCCAAGAACAGGTGAAACCAGGTCAGCCTTAAGGCAAGGAAAGGTCTTCTGGGGCTCATGATTCTTCGAGGCTCCCTTTACCAGGCCTGGTCTCTGTCAGGGCCCTGGGGTACCAAGGAAAGCCAGTGCATTCTCATTGAGGGGTAGACGGATTATGCCAGCCCTTTTGTCTTTTGTCCTGAGAAATCACCTAATGAAGCTCAGATATCTCTGGGATATAGTGAGCCTTATCCCAGATTTTCTGAGCCTGCCTCAATTTTACATAAATGTTTATTGTCTTCAGTGAAGGGATTAATTGAGTATATAGTCAAGTGTGGTTTGCTTTTTAGATATCTTTTTAAAAATTTTTTATGTTTTATTTATTTTTGAGGGAGAGAGAGACAGTGTGGGCAGGGGAGGGACAGAGAGAGAGGGAAACACAGAACATGAAGACAGGCTCCAGGCTCTGAGCTATCAGCACAGAGCCCGATGCAGGGGACTCGAACCCATAAACTGTGAGATCATGACCTGAGCTGAAGTTGGACACTTAACCGACTGAGCCACCCAGGGGCCCTGCTTTTCAGATATCTTAAGGGACTTCTTATAGAATAAAATCCACAAATCAGAAAAAAAATCTGATGTGACTGAAGGTGTGCCAACATGGCTCCCCTGTTCCATGCAAGGTAGCCCACGTTTTAGGTGCGAGACTGAGGAGGTCAGCAAAGAGATGGAACAGGGCATGATGACAGACATTTGGGGTTGGCGGCGGTTCCAATGATGGCCTTGGGAGGGTAAATACGTGCTGGGGAGCAGGGAGGAAACCACAATGAGTGTGTGCAACATCAAAGTCACACAGGTTATTAGCTCGGTCGCTTGGCTGGTTTCAAAATGTCTGTCAGCCACTCTCAGGACCTGGGGAGCTCTCCCTGCCTCCTCTGGCCCAATGTCATTGCCTCCAGGAGATTTTTCTTTCTCAGTAACAGCTAATGATAATACCCTTAGCTAATGACTATATATGTTTAATATATATAATTGTACAATAAAAATAAAGATCTCAAAAGAGCCTGGGCTTGCCAACCAGCATTCTCCCTCCTACCTGGATGACCAGGACTTGTCTGTAATTCATCCAGTGGCCACATTCTATTTGGAGACCAGAGCCCAAGTTAGATACCCCAAAGTGCTAATATCTGTTTTGTCATTTGGGTGAATTTGTCATTTAGGTGTTTTGCCTTCCCAGCCACATGATAACTTCCTGGAGGTCCTGACTGGCCCCCTCATGTCTAGGACAGGGCAGACCCATGCAGGAGCTGCAGAAACACAACCCAGAAGTCAGTCCTGCTTTATTGGCATTATGTCTGGTCTCATTCCTCAAAGGGCTGGAGGTAGTTTCCAGTGGTAGTTTCCAAGCAATAAAGTGTAAGCTATAAGTAAAGTCTCAAATGTCAAACGAGGCAACTGTAAGAGTTGGCAGTGCATGTCAGGAGCAAAGGCCACTGAGACCAACGTGTGAAGATGCTGTTGCTGAGATTCAAACTTATCCCTAAGCTTCTGGAGGGAAGAGGTTGGAGTGACAAAGAGAGTGTGGGTCCTGGCTCTGTGGTACATGAGGTCATTGATTTAGCCTCTTTGAGCTTTGGTTTCCATATCTGTATGGACTTAGGCATGTTTTCCTTGTAGATTACTCAGGATGGAGGCAAGGCATTCAAAGGGCTGGCATCTAGGATGTTCAGGGATGAGGGCTATTGCTAGCATGTTCATGATCAAACTTAATTAGGGGGCACTTGAGATTTCTCATTTGAGAAAGAGCCGCATCCCTCCTTCCGCCCTCCCACCCTCTTCCCATGTCATCCCTAGACCTCTGGTTCCGAAAGGGCGGACTTCCGGGAAACTTACATGTAGTATCTTGCCATGGGCAGGGAGCACATTCCTGCAATCGTGGGTGACTGGTCCTTGCTGAGGGGGGAAGAGAAACAGGCCGTAAGAGAAGGAAAGGAGGGTGGAGCTGGGGGCAGATGCCCTGAAGGGCCCCAAATCACTGAATCACAAAGTGGAAGGATCTCACTAAGCCAGCTTCTCTATAACTGGCCTGCCAGAAGCCACCACCCGCCACGGTCTCCCCAGCTCAGCAAGCTCCAGGCAACTCTGCTTTGCCCTGCTTTGGGGTCATCTGGCAGGGGTGTGAGCCAGTGACATGCGTGTGGTGCCAGCTTGGGGAAACTGAAGAACAGGTTCCCCAAAGAGTTTAACCAGGACTGCTTCCTGGGGCTGAGACTAGGGTAGGGTGTGTTCCAGCCACACAGGTTGAGGACGAGCTAAACTCAAATCCTGTCTCACTTTGCTAGAGAGTCAAAGCACACCTACCAGGGCTGCGGGAATAGCAGCGCTCTCAGGGGCCATCTCCAGCTTGCTGCTGGACCGTGCAGGGTCTCCCTGCAGAGTTAGAAAGCCTCATTCCAGACACTAGAATGTTTCCCCAAAATTGTAAAAGAGAGACCATCCAAACTCCCACATGATGCTCCAGATGGGAATTAGGGACAGGTCCTGAGATACAGAGAGTTGTGTTCTTGAGGATGAGTGATCTAAACTGAAGCCTGTGTCCCCTTATTAATCCCACATCACAGAGCTTCACACAGCTCCGCTCCTTCTGGTTGGATTGTCCTCCCCTAGAGTGTTTCCCTAAAATGACCACCTTTAGAAAGACCATTCCAGAACCTACATGGAAAAAATCCCAGAGCCATTCAGGTCATGAGGGTGGTAGCCATTAAAAAATAGTCCAGAAAAGTAAATGCAAGGGTAGTTGGGGCTGAGGTGTATGCAGTAGATCTGATTCTCATGGAGTGAGAAAAGAAAATAGAAGAAAGAAGATGGCAGAAGATAAGAGGGGACAGGGGAAAAGGTGGGGCAGAAAGGATCAGGGCTCAGAAAGAGAGAGAGAGAGAGGGAGGGAGGGAGAATGACACTGAGGGAAATTTTGAGAAGTGGGTGAGGAGGAACAGGTTAATGATGACAATAGGGCTTTCAGCCATGCCAGCAGCTCTGAGCTCCAGGATCCAGTGTTAGTATTGGATTTGTCACACAATCACCTTGGAGAAGTCATTTCCCACCCTCTAGGTTTGGCAGTGGGCATTTAAGTGTTGGTGAGAATAAAGAATAACAGGGCCCCTCTAGGATTCTGGATGGATATTGGTGACGTGAATCAGAGTGTTAAAGTATTCTACATACTCTGTAATTTCATCTGTTGCTCTTATTCTAAGGGAAAGTTAATGAGTTGCCCAAATGTTTAGTTATGTTCGCTATATCATTTCAGACAATAGTGAGAGGTCAAATATAAGCTAAATGTCCAAAAACATGATATTGGTTTAAAAATTGTGCCAGGGCACCTCAGTGACTCAGTCAGCTAAACATCTGATTTCGGCTCAGGTCATGATCTCACAGTTCGTGAGTTTGGGCCCTGCCTCGGGCTCTGTGCTGATGCCTCAGAATTTGGAGCTACTTCAGATTCTGTCTTCCAATCTCTCTCTGCCCCTCCCCTACTTGCACTTTGTCTCTCTCTCTGTCTCAAAAATAAACATCCAAAAACTTTTAACTAAAAAATAAAAATTATGGCAAATTAAGTAAATAAGAAACATGTACATTAAACAGGTACATTGAAGATGATATTGTAGAAGAACATTTTATGATACAAAATGTTCCAAATATGTTAGGTGGAAAATTCAGGTTGTAAAGAATGTGTACATTATTATTCCACTTAAAGCCACATACACTGAGAGACACATGTAGGAACAAAGACTGCCCATGTTGTTATCTTCGTCCGACAGGATTCTGAGTGATATTTTCTTAAGCTCTCTTAACATTTTCCCCATATGAACATGACTTTCCTTTGTAGCATAAAGTAAGCTTTAATTTTTTTCAATAATTAAAATCAGCTAAAGTCACTGGCTCCCAAACGCACCTGCCCACCAGTCACCCGGGAGACTATAGGTAAGTATTATTCCCTGTGCTGAAGGTTCTGATTTGCCAAGGTTTCAAGTGACCCCATGATCAGGCGGGCTTGGGAACTGGTAAAGCATCTCGGTGTTTCTCCCTCTCCTGTGAACATGTAAATCACCCGCCACTCCTGGTTCCCTAGGTCTGGGGAACTGAGGCTGTGCATTTCAAACATGCAACCAGATGATATTAACACTGCTGGTCCCTGGTCACACTGTTGAGTAGCAGAGGACTAGATAGATGATCCCCCAGCCCAGACAGGCCATCAGCAGTGTGGCCTCAATGCAAGCACAGTTGAGGCTGTGCTCTCTCTCATCCAAACTACCAGGGCTTCTTTTGTTGTATATGGGCAGCCTGGTAGCTCTGCCAAGGCCTGGCCAGGGCAGAGCAAATGGAGGGCTCCATGTGAGGATGATGACCCCCCACTCTTGGTCAGCGTCAGTGCCAGAGACGGACAGAAATTCAGTGCTTGTCCAGCCCAGCTGGATCCCCTGGGGCCCCAGAAGCCTCCTGTCCCAATCCCAAATCCCAATATTTCTCCCAAAGACTCCCATATCAGGCACCCCTGCCTCGGCTCTGGCTAGACTGTGATGAAGGAAACAGGAGTGAGAAGCTGGCTTCTATCCCATTACAGAGCCTGGGGTTCTGATGCTGAGTCTGTCATGGTCCTTCCCAATGCACCACACACTCCATCCCCTAAGCTTTCCCTTCCCTATTGTCCCCAAGTGACCTTTCACTAGACTTTGGCCTATAGTCCTCCCTGGACACCATCTCTGGTTGTCTCAGATTTCACCAATCCACCTGTCCTGAGTCAAAAACCACCACCAAGTAGCTCTAGGCATTTCTTCCTCACACCCTCTTCTCATTGTCCTACACATTTTCTGTGTGAACAATGTTCTCTCCAAGACCAATATTAACCTCTGTGGAGCCAAATCAAAAGACTATTTTGATTCCTCTAATATTTGGGTACTGCCTCCTCAGAACTCTTGACATTGACTGACTCCCTTCACACTTCCATTTTCCCATTCTCAGGTCTGTGTAGACACTCTCTTCCATTTGGGGGCATCCCTCAGGCTGGAAGTCACACATCTAAGTCCTAAGCACTTCTATCTCATGCTCCACAGAGTTGCAATGCATCCATTTCCACATCGTCTTGGTCTGATGCCTCCCAAGCCCAGACTGAACCTCCTACTTTATCTCCAACAGTCTACAGGACACCTCCCTTTGGACATCCTGCCATCACACCCAACAAATAGATCTGAAGCCAAATCAATCTTCTCCTCCTCCCACCCCATTCATCTCCCCACTTTTTCTGACTCTGTATCTGATTTACCAACAAGTTCTGATAAATTCTTCAAAATGTAACTTTGTCTTCTTACTAGCCATTAGACCTGTGCCTGTATTCCTGGGTTTTCTCCCTTCAATCCAGCCCAACCTATGTGAGGTATCTGGACCTATATTCTAAGTACTACTTTTACAACATCCCTGCTCAGCCCTCGAGTCTACAATGGCTGCCTATTTCATCACCATCTGGCCCTGATTCACTTGTATGAGTGTACCTCATTTCCCTGGGGACATTAAACCACCCCTCCAGGCACATGACCTCTTTCTCATCTTCCCAGTGGGCATGCTCAAAGTTGTCTTTGATTTTCCTGCCTCAAAAGCCATCCCTCTTCCTTGCCATCCATTCAGATCTTTTGGCATTAGAGCCACTGGACGTGGTATCATTTATCTACAGGGTGAGTCTCTGGCTCTGCTAAATTAATTTTCAGGTCAGAGTAACAGCTCAGACATACAAGGTCGTGATACTTAACCTCCAATTCTCAGTTTCAGAATCTATAAAATCATGGAATTAGAGTCTGTGTTTATTAAGATTCTTTCTAGATCAAACTACTTGTGATTCCATGACTCAACATTTAATGAATCTTTCCTTTACTATTTCAACTCTACACTGAACTCCTATTAAATCTCACTGTATTGTGTATTGTACTATATATAGACATTTGTTTCCCTTATAAAAGTTAACAATATCTTGATCCATGAAGTGTGGCTTGTAGCTCCCTCCAACCACCCTGACACACATGTGTGCTTACAAGCAGGACATAGAAACACACACAGAAGGTCTCAATGGCAAGGTTAGGTTCTAGACCTAATTCTAATACCAATTCATCTTGCCACCTTTTGGGGAAAAAGTCCCCTTTCGTCCCTGGGCCTCCAACTTGTTATCATTAGGATGAGAGGCTACTAGGTAAGGCCAGTATTGCTCAAAGCTAAATTTCACAATGAAAATTTACACAGAAACCTAATGAAAGTAAAATGGATAAAAGGGACTTGCTTTTGCAGAGTCAGAGAATGATAGTGATTCCAGAAGTTTGCTAACACTGTGCTTGACCCCTGAAGCAGGCACGGGGGCATACCTAAAGAACCCCAAGCCTCACCACATACTGTTGAATACCAGTGGCCTATTTGATTTCTTCTGAACTTACTTTCTAAAAATCTATGGTTCTAAATATTTAAAACTCTTGACTTGGCTTAAGCTATACTTTCTCTCAAATTTTTTCTATGTTCCTTCAGTCTTATTTAGCATCCTACTATGTCTATGGAGGAGATACCTTGTTATCTAGAGAGCTTGCCAGGAGGAGTTAAGGGAGGGGGCATATCAGAGATATGGACAGGAGAAAGAGAGACAGAGTACTGCCTATCAACCACTGACCTGCAATCCTGGGTGCCTGGAAGTCCGACTGATTTCTCCAGGGCATCTGCCCTGAGTTTATACTGTCTGGTCTGGGTGGGTCAAGCCTGCAGCAATCTTTAATCTTTATAATTGGTTCCAGGATGGGGAAGAAGAGCCTGGCGATTTCACAATGCCTTTAGCACAGTATAGATAATAAGAAGGTGAGGGCTCTAATGAGTGTTTGTTGAAGGGGGAGAGAGTCACCCATAAAGCCCTGGCAGAAGCCTGGCACTGGGCCCCTGCTTATAGCTACTGTCATTGACACTGTTATTGGTAGTTTCAGTAGCCATATAAACAGCCTTGGGGTCAGATGTCTTCATGTCACCTTCTCTTTGGTGCCCCATGGGGCTCCATCCTAGACTTAGAGAGATAGAAGAGGCAAGAGTGAATGGCTGTGAGGGGCCCAAAGACAGAGCAACCTCTAGTGAGGCAATGTGAGAGAGGAGACTGATGACATTGCAAAGATAGCCCTGTTTGGAAAGAAAGAGAAGAAGTAAGTCTCTGCTTTTCAAAGGTCCTATTAGCTGGTATCAGGCTGATGAGACAGAGCATCTAAGGAAACCCACCTACAGAGGACATTGACCTTAGATCCATCCTGAGACTGGGAAGCCACCATGTGCCCTGGACTACTGGGACACATGGCACTGTGTGAACAGGGCAGGGGTAAAGAATACTCGAGCATCTAATTGATATTACTCAACTCAGACCATCTATCCACCCATCTGTCTATCCACCCACCCACCCATCCACCCATCCAACCATCCATCCATCCAACCATCCATCCATCCACTCACAAGGAGTAGAGAAGCTTGGCAAGCATTCTTTGGGGACCACAGGCCTTATTGTAATTCTCACTATTATGGCATTTGCACAGTTCCACAAAGGTCTGGGTAAGGAGGTAGGAGATGTCAATCCACATGCAGATGTCTGAAGAGTGAGAGACAAGAAAAGATGGGCAGGGAGGGGATCCAATTTGTGTTTCCTAAGGCTGACAGTCACTCGTCACCCCTCTCCCAATCTTTTCTCTCTCAGTGGAAAGGGCCAAAGCATGGAGTATTATGCCACGCAATCAATGAGCATTTACTGAGCATTTACACTGCTGTGTGACAAAGATGTGCAATACACAGTCCCTGTTGTTAGGTAGCATTACAGTCCAGCTGGGGAGCTAAGTCATAAACACTTAAAAAGATAATTAAGAAGACCAGACTCTCTAATCCGCAGAACAAGGGCATATTAGAAACAACAGAGGCAGGGAATCTCCTTGAGTAAAAAATTCCCAGAATTTTTTTTTTATGACTTAGACATGGCATATAGGTTCCCTCTAAATGGAGATACCTGTGCTATAGCATCCCTGGGACATAGTTAATCAGGCTTTGCTTCAACACCTCCACAACCTCTTAAAGAAAACTTAACAGTGTGTGGTCCTTGTGGTTAAAATTTTTGGGTCACACATAATTTCTATTAATTGATCTTGCTTGAACCTCCTGGAATTACACAGAACAAGTTTATTTTTCTACTAGGCAGACCTCTAAGTGCTTGAATGGGGCTGTCTGTGTATTGCTTCTCCAGGATAAAGACCCTCAACTTCCTAGCCTCTGCCCTTATAACTTGCTCTTGGGACACTCTACTATTCAGGACACACACAGTCCTCAATGCCTACAACCCACACCAACTCCATGTGATGTGGGCATTAGACCTCAGTAACTACAGGTCAAGCAGGGTGCTTATATTGAAATTGAAGAAATCTAAAACCACTGTCAGGATGCCAGGGTCTCCCCACCTATACATTTTTAAGGTTGCATTTTACATTCCTTCCTTTACTATTGACTCCTCTCAGCTCATTGCTGCCAAAGCCATTTTGAATTCTATCATCCTACAAATGATGAAGCCATCACTTCAGGCTGGAGAAAGCTTCCAGATTGAGGTGGAATTTCAGCTGCTTCTCAAAGGGTGGGCCCATTTAGATGGGTGGAGGGGAGAGAAGAAATATTACAGGGTGGAGGAGTGGTTTCCACTTTCTGTACTCACTGTTTTCCGATTATTTGTCAAACGTTATTTGAGGTGCTTGGGAACAAACTGATACAGCATTGACCTTGAGGTCATTTCAGAGGCCACAGATCTCAAATCAATTATCATAATGAGGGGCAGTTAACATAACAAGGTAGCACAGGCAGAGTGGATGACCAGATGCCTCAATTCAGTAAAGGCTTCTTGGAGGAGGAGACAAGGTAAGAGTATGGGCCTGTGAGCAAAGACAGAGTGTGAACTGGGTCTGCAGAAACAAGCCTGGTGCCTAGAGCCTGTGTTCTCGGCCCTCCTGAGAGGCCCGCAGTGGGACTAGTGCTGTCTGCTGCCCGAGAGCGTCAGCTGCGTCTGAGCCTCAGCAGCTCCATGGAGACAGAAGTTTCTGGCTTGGCCACCTCCTTGCCAGTGCCTCAGCAGAATCTGAACCTGCCCAGGCTGGTCTGACTGGTGAGGTGCAGGCAGAATCCCTGGAACTCAAAGCCTCTCCTCTCCTCTGGCTTCTGTTTTCATCCCCCAGAGTTTAGTTAGGGACACCGGAGTCACAGTCCCTGGCCTGTAAAACTAGAGGTGCAAAGGTAATCTAAGAAAAGCTAAACCTGCAGGGGCAGAGAATACTCAGCATGATATTCTCTGAATTTAGCATGATCAGTTATACATAGAATGTTTGGAGAAATTAAAGGGCCAAAGTTGATTTTGAGAAGGAAAATGAAAATACTGGAGAAAATTACAATCGTAATAAAATAATTGCATTTATTCCTCTTTCCCTGTGTATTAGTTATCTATTGCTGTGTAACAAGTGACCCTGAAATTTGACAGCTGAAAGCAACAAACGTGTTTTCCCACAGTTTCTGCGGGTTGGGAATCTACACCAGCTTAGCCAGGTGGTTCTTCTTCAGTCTCTCCTGAGGTGGCAATCAAGATGTCTCCAGGGCTGCCTCATCTGAAGGCCTGACTGGGGCTGGAGGAGCCACTTCCAAATGAACTCATGTGGCAGTTGGCAAGAGGCTTCATTTTTCAACACATGAGTTTCTCTACAGGGCTACTTATGACATGGCAGCTAACTTCCCCCAGCACAAGTGAACAAAGAATCAGAGAGAGAAAACAAGATAAAACCTACAGAGCCTTTTATAATCAAATCTCATAAATGGCACAATATTATTTCTGCCATGTTCTGTTGATCACAGGAGCAACGCAGGTACAATGTAGGAGGGGACACATACATGGTGTGAGATGGGGTCATTGGCAGCTGTGTTACTTCATAGGGCTGCCACAACCAATCACCACAAAGTTGGCGGTTTAAAGCTACAAAAATTTGTTCTGTCACAGTTCAGGAGACTAGAGAGCCATACTCCCTCTGAAGGGTTTGGAAAGAATTCTTCTTTGCCTCTTCCTCACTTCTGGTGATTACCTCAGTCATCAGTTTTTGTCTTATTTTGCATGAGGGCAACTTCTGCCTCCATCTTCACATGGCCTTCTTCCTGGGTCTCCTCTGGGTCTCTGTTTGTCCTTTCCTCTGCTTGCAAGGACACCAGCCATGTTGGATTTAGAGCCCACTCCCCTAGCCTTCCCCCTCTCCCACACACACAAATACAGCATGACCTCTTAACTAATTGCATCTACAAAGAACATATCTCCAAATAAGGTCACGGTCTAAGGTTCCCAGAAGGACACGAGTTTGGGGGGAACACTATTCAACCAGCACAGGTCCCTTTGGAGGTGGAAAACCACACCTTGAAATCTCAGGGGCTTGTGACCACTCCAGGTCCAGGGACGGTTCTTTCTGTAAATTCCTTCTCCAGGAGATTCCAACCACACTAACTCATCATACTCTTTTCCCTGTCAGCCCTGCTGAGGTCCATTTTCTCATTCTTGCTACTGCTGACCAGAGCAGCTGCTCTCGATTCAATCTGAATTTTACTCAAGGAAATGGATGCTGAGGACGATCAGAAATATTGTCGGCTCTGCTCTCCTCAAGATCAACTTCCTTATTACGCAAGGAACCCATCTTCATTGTAGAACAATAAAAAATGCAAATAAATAAAAGAACAAAAGGAACAACTCCCTGTCATACCACCACTCTGACATTGCTAAAATTGAAGTAAACTCTTGCAGACTTTTTTCTATGCAGAAATATATAGATAGGCATTTTTTAAAATTAAAATGAAATTACAGGATCTGCTACTTTGTAAGTTGCTCTTCTTATGTAATATGCCATGAGAATCTTTCCATGTGAGTAGAGACCAGCATCTTGGATTTTAAAGGTATCTCGGGTTTCAAAATGTGTGACATGCCTGCCTGGCCATTCTTCAGCCTTCTGAGCTGGAGCCACTTTCTCGGGCACCACCACCCTCCCCTGGCATGGTTAGAGCATGAGGATAGGATGGACAAAGTAGCATATAATGGCAGCTGAGTTAAAGGGAAAAGCGAAGGGGCTGGGCCTTGGGTCCCTAACTCTATGACTTTCCTCTCCTCCACAATGGTGAATGACAGAACCTCATGTGGGCAACTGGTGGCCCTAATAGCTCAACCTGGGATGGGCTGGCCTGTGGGGCTCAAGGGTACAGGGTGAGTTACCATAAAGCATGAAGGATTTCTACCGCTTACTCCACTCTGACCCCTTAGGAACCTTCTATGTGGCTCCCCGTTTATCTTATATGGTTTTTGCAAGGTCCCACAACAGTAGCACCAACCAACAGGGAAAGAAACTGTGGACTAAGCCCCAAATCTCAGAAGGATTTACCCAAACTGGGAACCAAAAAGGAGAGTGGCCAAATGCCCAGCCAGAGGTGGGGTCCCTGAGAGCAGAGGAGGTGGCTGCCGTCAGTGTCCTCCACCTTCATCTCTGCCTGAGCTGGCTAGGCCCAGGGAGTTCTGGGGAGCACATTGCCCTAGTCACACTGCTGGAAGTAGAAGTCCGTGATGGGGCCATCCCAGCCGGCATCCTCTGAGAGTTGGGTGAGTCTGAGAGGCTGGTCTGCTGCGGGCATAGTGCAGAGGAACCAGCCTGGGTAGGCAGCGGACTCAAAACTGGAGGTGAGCCCTGTGTCCCGTCGGTAGAAGGTGAAGCTCTTGGATTCCTTGGTACCGAGGTAGAGCTCCATGATATTTACTGGCTGGGAGCAGAAGGGCATGGCGGGTGAGGGGAAGAAGTGGAGGGGGTAGGCGGGTGAGGCCGGGGGCACGGAGAGGCAGGGCTGCAATCAACAGAACCCCACAAAGGAGAGGAGCTTGGGCCCCAGGACACCCAACCCAGTGCTTCAGCATCTGCTAGCTTAGGGCAGTCAGATAGCAAGGACGCTCCAACAAGACTCACCTCTAGTTTCAGAGTTGGTTCCTGCCCCGTCCCACACGACAGGCACTGGCTCCCTCCTTGGACCCCCAGGATGACTGGAGAGAGCCTGGCATCCAGAGACCGATTGGGGACAACACTGATCTCCTCACCTAGAGAAAGGAAGTCAGATGCAGAGGCCTTGGCTACCCTTCCCTCCCTCTCCCCGCGTCACGGGCTTTGGAGAGCAGGACCTGCATGAGACATCCTGTCCCCAGACTGAGCAGAAGGGAAGCCTGTTAGCAGCTGTCACCTAAGGAAGGGTGGTCTCCTGTCAGTTGGCCCAGTGACATCAGGGCACATAAGCACATTGTGCCGCCTCCCACCCCGTGCCCACCCCCTGGTCCAGGCTCAGATTTTCAAGTCTTCTCTAATCCCCAGGAGGATTTGACCACTTCCTTTAATGCCGCTTGACCCTCTTTGGAATGCCTCTCTTTGGAAACTTCATTGGATAAGACTCTCATCAGGGTTATTTGGACATGTTTCTACCACCTGTGAGATTCCTGAGAACAAAAGAGGGGCTCATTCTTCTCTATACCATCCCCCCCACTCATACAAACACATACACACATGCACTCACATATACACACATGTATGCATGCACACGTGCACACACACGCACACACACACAGCCTGTAAAAGTGTCCCAAGTGGGCAGCCGTGTGCTGTTTTAGAGAGAAGATCTGTGACAGTGTAGGTGGAAGGAGTAAGCCCACCTACCACCTGCGTCCCCCGCTCTGGGTGACCAGGAATCCCCAGAGGCCAGAGGGGTAAAGGGACCCAGGGTAAAGGGGCAGAACCCCACTCCCACATGGGAATAAAGGCCCTGGAGAGCCTGTTGTACATCTCTCCTTAGCACTGGCTCCCAGCAAAAGGAATGTTTGGTCTAAGTCCACCTACGAGGGAAGGACAAAGCATTCATCTTGGAAATATTGCCACCTTTGCATAGCCTTCAGGTGGCACTGGGGCATGTGTCCTCACTTTGCTGGAAGGTGTAGTGTTGTATTTGTCTTTGTTCAGAGGCCGCTTTTATGATGGCCCATCTACTGTGTCAGGCCTGGAGTCTGTAGGTCTGTGCCAGTCTGCATGGCTGTTCTAAGCCCTCTTCAGGCCCCGTCCCCTCAGAGTGTCTAGAGACCTAAGGAAGTAGGGTCACGTTTTGCCACCAACCTTTGATGACGTTCCCTGCGTGCGGCCCTCCAGCTAGAAGCTGGTTTTTGTGCAGATAAAGCACCTTCAGTTCTGCATCCTTCATTCTGAAACATCAGGACAGGATGGCAGTTAGGGGAGGGGGGTACTCCGGCTTGCTGGGCTCTACAGAGTCCCGCTGTCCCCCTCCCGCTGTGCCAGAAGTAACAGCCCAACCTTCTCCCCAGCCCTGCTGGGCTCATCAGACCTTACCAATGGGACAGCAATGCAGCCCCCCATCTGAGCCTTGAATTTGCCCCTTCACCCTACTCAGTCTTTCCTACACCAACCAATCCCCTCCACGGGCGATGGTGGAAAAGAAACTGGACTGTGAGTCAGAGTCCTGGGTTCTTGTCTGGCTTGCCACCCAGGTCACAATAGACAAGTCACTTGACTATTCACTCGCTAAATTGCTAAATTAAGACAAGGGGTTAGATATTGCCCAGGCCTTTTTCCAGATGAAAATCTGATTCTTCAGTCACTCGATCAAGACATCGAGGCACATTTACTTCCACTTATTAAGTGAGGAATATCTTTAACTTTGAAGCTCTTTCATTTTACTTTTCACATGTATTTCTCAGCTCTGATCTCAGTTGAGTTTCTGACATCCTATGAGGTGAAAAAATACACCCTAAAGTGGGTTTCTTCAGCTATTATATGGAAATAAGTCTGCTGTGTGCAGATTGGTCCCATGGTGGCTAAACACAAACAAATCTGTACTTCAGAGCTGCTAACATGCTGAATTATGCTGTGGTTCTCTCATAAGGAGACAGAGAAGGCAGTATTTCCCACATTTCTTGCTCAAGGTGCATCACTGTATCAAGTAACTCATGGGATCGGGGTTCCACTGAACATACTTTGGGAAAAGCTAAGACTCCCAGTTCAGAGAGAGCAGGGACCACTTGTGCTCACAACTGCAAAGTCCAGAACACAGCAGACTGCCTGACTCGCTACATGCCAGCAGACAGAAGACTGACTGACTAGTTCTGCCCCAAAGGGCAGCAAGGAGGTAGCAGAGCAGAGTGGTTGGACGGACATTAATTCAGCCCATAATGTTTCCCATTAATTCAGTAACAGCTCCAAGCTGGGTTTCCTGACTTCCATTCCCATTATGGATACATGAGGCCGCGGCTCGACACAGAGTGATTCACTTGCTCCCCTTCTCATCAGGGAACCCCCATGAGGTGGCCATCCTCAGCCTGACAAAAGCTGGAAAAACTTTCCTTAGGCCAGTGAGGGACTGTTCACAACGTCCCCGCTGCACACCCGCCTATGCTCGGAGCAGCCGCAGCCCCTCCCTACCCGGAAATGATGGACAACAGGTCTACCTGTCACTTAACTTCCCCCCAGAGGACCCGGCCAATCAGAGGCTCAGATACTCACCGAAAGCAGAGCGCCCCACTCAGGACCATCTTGAGTTGCACAGTGTGTAGACTCTCCTATTTTAAAATAACACAAAATCTTAGGTGGAAATAGAGGTCGAGCTGGCAGGGGCCTGGGTAGCAAGCAGCGTTCTGACCCCACCCCCTCAGCATGGGAACATCCCCCACAGAGTAGGGAATTCCAGATCTGGGGTCAGGACTGGGGGGAATGAAGCCCAGCTCCCCAAAGGACACCTCAGAATGCTCCTTTCTCCTGGCAGAGCCGGTGGTATCTGCCTGCTCCTCTGAGATGCCACAACCCTTTTAATAATGCACGAGGGAGGAGCCCCTGAAACTGCCACAAGCTAGGAGGAGGTATTTCACACCACCCTAAGCCTCCAGAAACACCTGCTGTTCTTACCTCTCCCAGGGAAGGAAGGTTCAGAGATCGTCTTAGCAATTCTAAGGAACTTCCCTGAGGCTTTCCAGGCTTCCAGAGCACTCAGCATCTGGACCTCAGGTGCTTCCAGACCCAAGGCTTCAGCGCAGATAGCCCCCAGACAAACAGATTTTAGAACAACCCCCCCACCTCCTTCCCTCCTTCCTTCCCTCCTTCCTTCCCTCCTTCCTTCCCTCCTTCCTTCCTTCCTTCCTTCCTTCTTTCCTTCCCTTCCTTTCTTCCTTCCTTCCTTCCTTCCTTCCTTCCTTCCTTCCTTCCTTCCTTCCTTCCTTCCTTCCTGACTTTGCCAGGCCTAAGGAAAATGCTGGAGGTGGGGTTTTCCTGTGTAGGCAATGTTTAGTCTACATACTCATTGTAGAAAAACCTGAAAATCCAGATCAGAAAAAAAAAAGTGAATACTTGTGTTCTGTGATCGTGCCACCAGAAAGCCAATGACAACACTTTTCCTCTGAGTACATACACACATAAGTATCAACAGTGCCTCACAGAAATGTACACTCGATTCAACTTGCTTTTTTCATATAGCAAATAGCAGAATATCTTCCCATATCAAATATGAACAATATAGCATTGAATAGCTGCATACATTTCATTGTATAGATGCAGCATCATTTATGGATAGCAATCAATTATTATTAGTCTATTACTATTTGCTTGAAAATCATGTGACCAACTTCTTGGCATCAGCATCTTTGCTTGTGTGTTTGATTATTTCCTCAGAAAGTAAAATCTAGCTCATGTCATCTGTGATTAATCTTTCTCCAGTACCTAACTGGCAAAATAAAATGTGATTGGGTCACAATTCATGGAATTTCAACACCTCCATACATTCCCTGTGATGGGTCTGAATTAAAGGTAGAGGGCAGTGCATAATAACAATTTAATTACATCTTGAGTACCATTCATAGCAATTTATTGTTAAGGTATAAATGTTAAAGAAATTGTTTCAGATTATAGACTAAAAAGTCCCTAAAGCATTCAAGAATGAATAAAACATCAAATTTTTCTAATGTGATAAACACTTTCCATAATTTAAAAAAAATCATTAAATGGACCAAATGGAAATGACACTGAAATAACTGCAAAAAAAAAAAAAAGGGCAAAACCAAAAGGAAACTCCAGAAGGTGTTGTCCTATCAGCAAAATGGGTTTAAGCAGAGATGCTTTCCTCTGTAAAACGATTATAGAGAAGAACACATTGCGTCATCTGACAAAGTAAAACACCAGCTTCCCCGTGGCTCTGATCCTATGACCCCAGTGAATTGCACCTACATGCCCACAAGACGTGTGTGGGGCTTCAAAAGCTCTGTCCTCATTCTGACTAATACGAAATGATACCAGTGTATGACTGTCCCCTTCCAGATGGGATGACTTGCTGAGGGTGCAGGGGGATGTTTCTGCCAGCTGTATTTGCTCCAGAATATGTTTCATGGTGATGGGTACAGGATGAATGGATGGAGAGGTGAATGAAGGAGCTAAGATGGTGAAAATAAAAAAAATAAAATGAACCCCCTTTAAGAAAGTTAAGTTCTTCAAACTTGAAAATAAGATAAAATGGCAGCCACAAGTGCTTTCAATGTTGCATTGGAGCATCATCGAACAGGCTCCACCAGCGATTACTCAATTCTTCGGGAAATGGATGCCTTTGCTTGACTTGATGGTGGAGTAGATATCAGATTCTGTGAAGTTAGATGTAAACTAGGAAGAGAGGGATAAATTGCAAATCATTTCTGCCTGATGAAAAAGATAGCCCCAAAGGGTGCAGTTTTATTGCCTTGCAATTCATTAGGCAGGTTGTTGTTGTTGTTGTTGTTGTTTTAATCTAAGTCAGTCAACTCATTCCACCATTTCCTTCCTGATTGATCATATCTTTTGAATCAGTTTTACCATCCTGCTGGTTCCTCCATTTATGAACAATGGTAAGTCTTTGGCACATGCTCACTGTGTTTGTATGAGAGTTATATTTTGGACTTTTTGAAAATTAAACTGGTAATACCTAAGGCAATGTTATTTCATCCCCAGTCACACATCATGTGTGGTGGTTTTAAAATCTGTCCACAAATTCTTTGATACTCTACCATTTAACAGGTGAAGCTTAAAAAAAAAAAAAAACAGGTGAAGCTTAATTTTCTTTCAAGTGTGGGCTGGACTTAGTGGCTTACTTTTAAAGAATATACTACCTGGTGGAAGTGACAGTGTGTCACATCTGAGGCTAGATCACAAAAGGCATTGTAACTTCTTCTTGATCTTTCTTGGCTCTCTCCCCTGCGGGGAGCCGGCTGCCATGTCAGGACACTCCAGCAGCCTGTGGAGAGGCCCATATGGTGGGGAACTGAGGCCCCCTGACAAAAGTTATGTGTGAGCAATCTTAGAACAGGCCCCACGGATCCATTCCAGCCTTCAGAAGAGGCAGCCCTGCTGGCATCTGGACTGCAGTTTCACGGGAAGCCCTGAGCCAGTCCCAGATAGTGCCACTCTTCTGATTCCTGATTCCGAGAACCCGTGTGGAATAATGATTGCTGTTTTAAGATGCCACTAAGTTCTGGATTAATTTGTTACACAGCAATAGGTGACTAATACACTTTGCCATCACTATGGGGCATTTCTGTTCCTGTTCTCTTTTCATTGTCTTAGTCTTCAGTGGGTGTCCTCCTTTTTTAGGAACCATCTCAATTCTTCATGGACTTTATATGACCACGGAGGTTGCCCCAGAAGCTTCCCCAGTCTGCAGAGGGGCAATGCTTGCCCATAGTGATTCTCACCACCTGTGCGAGAGTGGCAGTATCCTGGAGGTGGGTGTGGCTCCTACTCTTGCTGTAGAGTTGAGGAATCA
Source organism: Proteles cristata cristata (assembly GCA_017311185.1). Taxonomy (NCBI): domain Eukaryota; kingdom Metazoa; phylum Chordata; class Mammalia; order Carnivora; family Hyaenidae; genus Proteles; species Proteles cristata. Next base: position 417,521 of record JAESUZ010000321.1, read on the forward strand.
AACAGCACAAGGGACACACCTTGTGTAAGGACACATTCAGAAGCAGTTTAGTACAGTAAAGTAGTGATTTTTTATTAGGGAGATACATTTAACAATAATTTAAAATAACCAGTATTCATTTGGTGTTCACTATGTCCCCTAGAATTATGTGTAGTGGGTTTTCTTTCCTATTTCATGAGAACTTTCCCATTTTATGCTCATAACTGCCCTGTGTTGTAAATGTTGTTATTATCTCTGTTTCAAGGATGTGGAAACCAAGCACAGAAAGGTTAATTATATTGCCTCATATGCAACCAATAATTAGTATTGGTCAGAGCCAAATCCAGGAAAACTAAATCTCAAGCTATTGACCTCAACATACAACACAGCCTTCGAAGGGAGCCTTCTACAGTCAGGCTCAGATCTGCTCCCTGAGTCTCTGAGAATAAGAGGCAAGTCCCCGCCATGCTCCCAGGCCCCATAAAACCAGGCTTTCATTAACTCTTGACCACCTTCTTTCATCATACCGTGCAGTAACTCAAGCCACAAGGACCTCTTGCTCTTTCTTGAACAAGCTAAGCCCAGTCCTGCCTCAGGGTCTTTCCACCAGCTATCTCTCTGCCTGGGAACACCTCCAAGATATGAGCATGGCTCACTCCTTACATCCTTTGCTAAAATAGGCTAAAATAGGCTCACCTTTTCTGTGAGACCTATATTCATCATCTTATGCCTTCCTCTCCTGCTCCCACAATCCCCTTACCATGCTCTATTTCTTTCCACAGCACTCATCATCTGTTAACACATTGTAT
>JAESUZ010000323.1:0-24260 GCA_017311185.1 Proteles cristata cristata
AGAGGACTTAAAAAGTTGCCATGATAAATTTTGCATTTGGCACTAATTGAAGAGAAATACTGTGAAGAAAAGATGTGATGGAAAGGTGAAGGATACACTAGTGCAGATTCCTACCTAATTTCAGACAGAAATCAAGTAGAAATGATTCTTTTTAAGTCACCATTATAAAAGTAAATTATATAAACTAAATAATATAGTAAAAGGAGTAAAAGGGAAACCAATGTGATATACCATATATTTGCTTAATAATCAATATTGCATAAAGTTCTTAGTAGAAAGAAGAGGATGGCTAGTTATTTTCCTCTGTAATTTTAAAAGTAATTGCAATGCAATTTTTTAAAAGGGCTTGAATAATGGAATATTTCCTCCATGTATCAGGGAATTAAATCAGTTGGCCAATACTCCTACACACTTTTGGAGTTTGAAGTTTACAGCATATCATAATCCCAATGTGTTGTAAAAAGCATGTGGACATGTTTTCTATACACAATAACACAAAGAGAATAAAGAACATAGATACTAAATTCTGTTAAAAGAATTTAATATTTATGGAAATTAAAGGCAATACTAACATACCTAAGGTTCAGATACACATATGAGGAAACAATGACTAAAACAAAACAGAACCCTATATTTGTCCAAATCTAGATGATCTAAGCTAATAATACGGGGGTGCCTGGGTGGCTCAGTCAGTTAAGCGTCCGACTTCGGCTCAGGTCATGATCTCACGGTTTGTGGATTCGATCGCTGCATCGGGCTTTGTGCTGACAGCTAGCTCAGAGCCTGGAGCCTGTGTCAGGATTCTGTGTGTGTGTGTCTCTCTCTGACCCTCCCCTGCTCTCTCTCTCTCTCAGAAATAAATAAGATATTAAAAAAATAAGCTAATAATATGGATAACACAAACCAGGAAGCTGTCGTCAAATATACCATAAAATCACCAGAGAAACAACATACAGTCATGTGGTTGTGTGCTAGACAATTCTGGGGAGCCATTCACATGACTCACATGTCGTCTACATGAATAACTCCCTCCCTTCCCCACTGTAGAGATGTACAACCAGGAAAATGTGTTAATGACAACCATAAATAAAACACACAAGGTAACTTATCAGAGTAAAATGTTTTCTTCAAATTATATTCACAAATCTTATTCATTTTGGTTGCAGAGTACAGCGTACTGTACACACTGTGAACTTGGCATGATACACAGCACATAGTAGGAATTTGTTTGTCAAATGCATAGATGCTTGATTGAATGAAAAAACGGAATGTCTTCTAAACTGTAAGCCTAAGCATTTTAAATGAGAAAGTGAATACCTGATTTAGGAGGAGTTAGTGAATTCTTAGGCAAATGCATTTTATATTCTTATCCAATATTTCTCACCTTCATTCATAGCCAGCACCAAGACTGGCCCCAATGTAGCTGCTCCTTTAGATATCTGCTTGTGTGCTTATACCTTTGCCAGAGGGGGAGGAGATCATGGGAAAAAGACTACAGAAGCTGAATTGAGTATAGAGAGGAGCTAACATATGCCTCCACTCAACCCTTGCTTTGCTACAGTGAGAAGCAGCAGGGTTGATTAACAAAGGAAAAAATCTTTCCACTAGGTGATGATGCCCAGAAGAAATGGAGAGCCCTGTTTTCCAGCAATAATGGGAATTTAGAGAATTCACCCTTTGGTACTTGAGAGTTGATGGTATATACGAATAGTTAGTTGCAACTGTGAAAGTGAAAATTCAGGTTAAGGAAAATCATTGAAGCAATCAACACAATTTAATTTAATATTAATTAAATTCCTGAAATGTGTTAGTTGCTGTTCAGAGAACACTGAACTAGTTAATAGATAATTTTTGGTATCTACATTGCAAAATTGCTTTATTTTCAATTACTTTGGGCATTTTATGTTAAATTTAAGGAAAAAAACTAATATTAAAGGGATTATTTTTATTTGATTCTCTTATCTGTTTCATGTGTAGCTATTTGTTGTCTATCCAAATTTTTTTTCACCTTCTTCCTTCTAGGAAAATCCTGGGGTATTTGGCTGGCTCAATTGGAAGAACATGTAGCTCCTGATCTTGGGGTCATGAGTTCAAGCCCTATATTGAGGGTAGAGATTATTTAAATAAATAAACTTAAAAAAATAAAAGAAGAGAAAATTCTGATTTTGTTTGGAGAATCAATGTTACTAGCTAAAAATGCCCATCTCCCTTATCTTCTTGAAGTTCTGGGTTACTAGGAATGGTTTTGAATAGTAAGATGTAAATAAAGGGGTATCTGAAGTCAATTTCTGGAAAGCTACTGTTTTCCAGATAAAAGGAGCAGAATTAGCTGGTATTTCTTATGCCTCTTGCCCTTCATCCATCTTCCTTCTTCCTGCCTGACACAGGAAGGGACAGTAGCCATGTTGTAAACAGAAGGCTGACCACATGGTGTGGATGGAGGAGTAGGAAGCCAGGAGAAGGCTGGCGCTTTGATGACTTCTTCGCACAGCTGTACTAACCTTGGGCTGCCTGCTCTGCCCATCCTAATGCCTGAGAAAAATGTACCCTTTTCCAGTGAAACCACTGTCATGAATGATCTATTACTTGCATCCAAATACATCTTAACAGATAAAACAGCTAATCATAAATATTTAATGATTCTAATATACAATATACTAAAGTCTACAAATTAAAATTTTTTAAAATGTTTCTTATTTTTGAGAGAGAGTGCAAACACAAGTGGGGGAGGAGTACAGAGAGAGGGAGACAGAATCCAAAGCAGGCTCCAGGCTCTAAGCTATCAGCACAGAGCCTGATGGGGGGTGTCGAACTCACAAACTGTGAGATCATGACCTCAGCTAAAGTCAAATGCTTAACCCCCTGAGCCACCCAGGTGCCCCTAAAGTCTACACATTTTAATACCAGCTATTCAGCTATTGGTGCTATTTATTTATGGTAATTATGGCCTATCAAACACAAATATAATTATGGGGGGAAATCATTTATGGGGATGAGGGGACACATGATCTGAAGTAGGACTATCTAAGGAAATGCATAGCAAGGTGGTAAAATATATACTGCAGTATTGAATTCTGAGAAATCAAATTAAACAAAATTTTACAAGAGTAAAACCTTTTACTTTCATTCAGAGAATAAGACAAAATAGAGCATCTTTCACTAATCTTATTACAGGAACTAAAATGCTGTTAAAATGTGGCTAATTTACCATGAAATAACGTTTATGTCTGATACAATGTTTTCTTCTTTTAAATTGAGATATGATTAACATAGAACATATTTGTTTCAGGTGTACAACATAATAATCTGATATTTGTATACTGTGAAATGTTTCAGTAACATATTTGTATATATTGCGAAATGATGTTTCACTAACATGTTTCATTAATGTCCATACAAGGTTTTCTTTCAAATGCAATGTGGGAGCATCAGCGGAAAGTCGGGAATGATGGTTTCCAAGCCAGAGCTCCTGGGGTACATTTAAGGACCCTTAAGGGAATAATTGGCAATCACAGGGAGGATGGGTGAGTTGCTTCCAAATATCAAAGTTATGTGTGTGGTCACATACATTATTATTTTTTATAGTTGTAATATAAACACATAGTTATTGGGATATTTACTTATTATATGCCAATAATTAAACAATTATTCAATTACTATTACTTGTCAGTGCCTTTTCTTCATGCAAGAAATTCCTCAGACATGGACGTATGGCAGTTTCCTGCTATCATTCTTTTAAGCAAATGCTTGACACTAGGGTTTCATATATCCTCAAGTGACTCTGAAGGTCCTTGTCTGGAAGCAATTGGTTATTTTGCTGAGGCATGAATCTGAATCACTTTGAAGAAAGTATACCTGGCACAAAGTCCAGGTTCTGAAATCTTCGGGAGGATACATTTTCTGTGTTTGTCTTTGGATATACAGGCATTCATTTTCTAGATCTGGGTAAGCTCACGGTGAATGCTGCAACCAGAATGGGGTGATATAATACATGGTAAAGTTTATTTTAGTGGCTGAATGCATGAATGAATAAATTTATTTATTTACGTGGTATGGCAGTCAGTGTTGGTTGCTTACCCCACCCCTGTTCCCAATCACCTTTTCATTCCTTGCCTTCCAGAACATGAGGCTAGAAAAGCAAATACCTCCAAGCCTTTACTGTCAGGGTTGGCAATGAGCTTATTCTGGGCAATGAGATATGTGTGGAAGGGGTTGGAGTCTTCTGGATAAAGGCTTTAGCTTTTACTGGTAAGATAGATAGGGCTGGCAATATCCTTTCCCTTCTTTCATTTCTCCTGTTTTCACCATGGGCCTTATGCCCAGAGCTGCCACAAGATGGTTAAGATGCCACAGAGATACAACCAGCCTACTATCCACTGAACTCTCTTTCATTCTCTTCTCTGCTAGCAGGGGTCTTTATTAGACTACTCATCATCTCAGAAACATAAACCCTACTTCTTTATGTTACCAATAGAATTTCCTGTTATTTGTAGTCTCCACCATTCCTAATTGATACAAATAGCGTTATGAATTAATTCTGTCCTACACTTAAAACATTATTGTCAGAAGGGTCAAAAGATGTCCTTTAAAATCATCAGTTATTATTTCCTCCTCTATTTCAGAGAAAAAATTCCATGTTAAATTGACATTTGTGAATTAGGACACTGGTGAAAGTAGCAGGAGAAATCCCTAGAAAACATTTAGTCGATGGTACCTTCCAATAGTGCAGAAGCACAGAGCTTCCTCTCAGGCAATCCAATTCCCTTGCTTGCTGAACTCAGTGAGTATCCTTCAGATCTTAATTTGTTTTTGCAAGTGAATTTTCGTACTAAGAAAAAAAATATTTCTGACAGCTAAAATGACTATTCCAGTTCAGAGGGAAATTACTAATTATACCTTGTCACGGAGTAATACATTTTTGTTTGTCAGGTATGACTTTGGTTATTGAGACTCAGCAGCCCAGTAGCTCAATTGCCCCTGGAGGAACTTTAAAAAAAAAAAAATCAATGAAATTCCTGAATATACATTCCTGAACATAAAAGTTCTTAGAAATTCTACCAAGGTGCCAATATTGCTTTCTCCCCTTCCTCATGAAGCATTACCTGAGAAAGCACTCCTGGCTTCCTTTGTCATGTCTGAACCATACTATTAATGGAAAAAAATGAAATTAGAAAAAAAATAGAAGGAAGTCCATTTAGTTATAAAAAGCTGTCATTATTCTCACAGAATTAAATACTAAAAATTTTTTACTACCAAAATCTATATGATATTTAAAAACACTCAACAGACCTTTAATCACTGAGACCTTGACTTTCAGGAATTAGAAAATTATAATAATATAAATTTCTGCTTAGGTAGGAATTTGTCTACCCTGTTTATATGAAGTCAAATGCAAAAGTTATAGAGTTTTGAGTGATCTATGCATTAAAAATAAAGTTTAAAGTGACTTAGGTTCAAATGTAGACTCTGTCCCTTACTATTTGCATTAGCATGTTGGTTTCCTCATTTATAAAAGTGAATAATATCTGCTCCTCCAACCTCACAAGTTTTCTGAAGCTGGATGATTTATACTTATTTTAATACAGTGAACCACTTGCTTGGAAATTCATACTTGAGTGTATCTTTTATACAAGAATGTTACATTTTCTTCCTTTTGAGAAATTCCAGCCCACGAGTGAGTCATTAATGAGGTCATTAAAATGTGATTTTTTCTGTTATAACCTGTGCTCTGGTCATGGTCCTATGAGGAAACATCACTCATTTCTAAATTGTCCCCAAAGAGTCAAAAGGTCTTTTGTTTTGCCAAACTTCTCCTGTTTTCCTCAAAGTTATGCACTGTTTTATTTTTTTAACTTTAGTTTGGACTGGCCATATATCTTAGAAGTAAAATTTTCAAATATTACTTGCAGACCTGTATTTTTGCTTTTTTATCTGCAAATTACTACCTGATAACACTAGTGACATTAGAGTGCAAGGCTCTTTCTACCTCATCTCAAATCAAATGTTTCTAGGTCCTTGAAACTCTATTTTCTTTCTCTTATTTTCCCACTAGATTTTTAACACCTAGAAAAGGACAGCAGCTTAAGAGTGCTGATCAGTAATGTGAATCAATACTGGCTTCTGCCAGGGTCTTTTACCACAAACCTCAAACAGTTCTTCTCTTCAATGTTATAAGAGGCTCAATGTAATTTCCAAGTTGATGTTCACTTTTCTCCTAATATATTAGAATAAAGTGTTTTCAAGAACCAATTATATAAGCAGACCTTAATCAGTCTATCTTCATGCTTATTTACTTTTACTAATGTCTGTTTGTCACAGGACATAGTGATACACAGCCTCTAATTTACTTTGTGATCAAATCCCTGATGATCAGCAGTTCCTACTTTGGCACAGTATTAATGAGTTCTTGCAGTTGACTCTAGAACATTTTGTGTCAGCATTCTTTCTCACTGGAGAAGTCAAGGAGTTGAATGATGGTTATGTTCACTCAGGCTCACTGACTAAAGGCCCTGTGATGAGAGCAGGGCTGCAGCTGAGCCTTAAAAGTGTTTGATTAATAACAGAGTCGGTGCCACATAAAATATGGTGGCATCGTTTTTTATTACAGTGTTAACTGTAAACATCCTTCCTCTAGTTTAGAGATTAAATTGGTTATCTTGAATGTTTGAGTTTCTTTACGATGCCCTAAGAATTCTGTCTAATTAAAACCAAGCCCCCGACTAAAGAACATGCTTAGAATAGCTAGAAACTAAAATTCCAGCTTTTTCGTAATTCAGTTTACTACAATTATTTGTTAAATGTAAATACAGTATTCAGGCTTCAATTTTCCTTCTTTCTAAATGAAGCTAGCTACTAAATAGGAATCTTTTGCTGGAGATATTAATTACAATGGGATCAGTCACCTCACAGGGCTGCGGAATCATTAAAATTAGGGCATACTATGACATTTGCATGACATTTCTGCTTCAGAGCTTGCTTTTGCTTTCCCTGCTGCCTAGAATAGGCCCTCCTCTCTCCTCTATAGTGATCCAAATCCAGCCAATCCTTCACATCTCAGGCCAAATCCTTCCTTGATGAATACAGCCCACACGATCTTGACCATCTCTAAGCCCTGTTGCCCTATGGTCTGTGTCACACAATCTGGCACTTTCTATTTCAGAGTTTAGTATTTATAAATCACTTGTTCTTAATTGTTTCATATATATATATAAGTTCTGCCTTCTCTGAAAAGTTACCTAACCCTTACGTCTTACTTTTGTGTGTGTGTGTGTGCATCCTCACGATATCTCAGGCAGTATCAAGATACAGCAAAAAGTCTTGAGAATTACTACTTAATGTCATAATTTGCAAGAGTGTATAAATGCTAAAGGAGTTCTTTTATCAGTGTTGGCTGATGTGGAGAAATATTATTGAAACTATAACAAATATAAGAAAAGGGGAACTTAGAAGAATGATCACTTTTGAAAATCCAAGGTATGTGATGATAAAGTTTCAAAATGGGTTAGATTAGCTTAGATTTTAGAAAAAAAATAACTCTAGAAAAACAACTGTAGATATTCTAAGTCTGGTGGGAAGAATGTCTTCTTTCTTCTTTTCTAGTGTCATTAAGATTAAGGACGGGATTCTTGTCATTGAAAATGCTTTTAATAGCCCTGACTGTTAGGGCAATTCAACAAGACTGAAAAGCTGCAGGTCTCACTCAAAATCACTTCACTTACAGTCCTTCAACCTGACTCTGAAAACCACACGTTTGATAAGTGTGTAAGGAGAGTACCATCATTGCCCATCTCTTCCTTTTTCCTCAGTGATGACTGAAAAAGGGCAAGATATTGAAAAGAATACTTTTAATTGGCAAAAGAAAAAAAAACAGTTCAAAATTTAGGTAAGTCAAAATCAAACTTATACTTCTTGAGTAAGGGAGAAAGGTGAAGAGGGTCACAAGATAGGCCAGAAAATAGCAACAAAAACCATAGTAATCACTAGCATATATTGAATACTTACTGTATTCTAGGTGCTATGCTAAGTACTTCCTACACATTAACTCTCTCTCAGTGCTGGATGTTAGCAAATGTGCTTGCTGGGAGATCACTAAGCAACAAGTTCCTTATGACACCATTAAAGATTCCAATAATTGTATTTTGACTAACAATATTGCATGAAATTATGAGCTAAGAAATTAAATTCACTTTCATTCATTTATTATATTGGATTGCCATTTCACTATTATCCCTCTTTAAAATATCACTACATCTTGAAAAAGATAAAATAGTGTTCAGTTATTTCTTATTCTAAATCAGTGAATTTTCTGTGTCCAGTTAAATAGTTGCCAAATTCCGTTTGAGCTGCCAAAATTTATTCTAGAGGTAACTGCATTTTAGTCTTAGATAAACTCTGTTTGGTAAGTCTGTGAGACAGAAAATCAATAGACATTTAATCAAAAATTACTTTTTCTTCCTTGAAATGGAAGTCTAAAAGGCAAATATTCAGATAGGAGCCTTCAAAAATATAGTGCTATAATCTTAGTAAAAAAATTTTTTAATTTTTTTGGTATAATGTTTCTAATGAGTCTTCTGATTGATGGCTTATAGGATGTACAAGTTACTTGTAATAAAAATCAAAAAGACTTCTCTCAAGATTTATGTTTTATGTCACTGGCAAAGTCCCAAACGATAAAAATATGTGTGAATGGAGAACTTGTGAGCTTTAGCTGATAGCCTGTTTACATTAATAAATACATATCTGATAGAATTCACTTCTGGAAAATTCAAAGACTTGAATATCTCTTAATTTTCTATACTAGCATGTGACTTGTACCTAGTATAATTAATCAATATCCAGTGTTAAAAAGAATACTGAATACTAATTTTAAAAAATAAAAATATCTCTCTTGTTACCAAGGTTTCCCTCGAAGAGTTTTTCTCCTTTTTGAGAATAAAATGATGAAAAGTGACATCCACATAACTCCATTGCATTGAATATCTCTTCAGTGAAATCTCAATGTGTCAGTGGCAGTATTGAAAATGGCATATCGGAAAGCATCTGAGAATTCATCCCAATCTGCACATATCAGAAATTATCCCACTGGTAGACAGATAAATAAAGTCATATTTACATTAACACATCGAAACTCAACAAAGAAAAGGCTGCAGAACACTTCACATTAATTTCAAAAGTAAATATTCCAGGTTGGTACTAATATTTAGAGACTGGTTATCAGATTCTCACTTTTGAGACTGCATCTATTCTGCATACTTTCCCAGTCTTTCCCAAAGGCCACATGTAAATATGCATGCTATACTTACTCATGCTTGGAAGTCTTTTGTCTAAGACTAAAAAAACAAAAATTAATATATCATGGAGTGAGCCAGTGATACTGTCTCTAACCAGTTACCAGGTTGATAGACTTTTTTCCTGATCGTTCTGAGGACAGGAAAGCTTAGAGCAATTTTTGTGAAAACTTCACCATTAATACCAGCAAACACAAGCACAAAGAACCTGCAAACTAAAATACATGATTCTATATATGTTTAATACAAGTTACTATTTTATAATAGATATAATAAAGTAACTTTTTGCAAACCTGTACCTTCTATGTATGTTTCTCAAAAAATATTTCTAAATAATAAGAAAATCTGCCCATTTATCAGTGAAGATGAAAACTGGAAAAAAAGAAAAAGCAGTATATTTCAATCACTATGTTAGGAAGAACATATCATTAGTCATTCCAATTTATTTTTACTAAGTGGAAATACTTGTATAAGCTGATTGTTATCAGTTGATCAAAAAACAGACAACTATATAATATGATAAGTAGATAATTGCATTTCCAAAGAAAACACAGAACAATATTGGCAAAATCAGTACAAATTCCATTGTATAATGACTTCTAGATACTTCCAGCTCATTATACTTAAAACCTTGAACAAAGATTTCATTTATGTGTTTAAGATCCCTTGTGAATATAAACATATAAATTGATTTAACTTGGTATTAAACTTGTAACTGCTTGGAATTTTGCATTTCACACAGCTGCTAATTTTCAGAGAAAAATCCTCGTTATTTCAAGCCACTGAACATGATAATAGCAAAAATGAGATTGATCATTAACTTTGGTAACTGCCTTTGCCTTCAGCTTAGGCTTTTAGTTAACCAAATGAATTAATCATTCTTAAATCTTTTAAAGAATTATTACTTAATTTAATCTGTGCAATCTGTGAACAAATCCAAGATTCAACTATTACCTCTATGCAGATGACTTCTAAATCTACATCGCTAACCTTGACCTCTCTCTTGAGTTCCAGACTCATATTTTCATATGCCTCTTACTCATAATTTGACTTTTCACCAGGAAAATTTGAGGTACCCATCTCTAGTCCCCAAATACAAGAAATTCCATATCTCTAATTGCCTTTAGAATTCTTTTTGTCGATTCTTCCTCAGTCTCTCATTGCTGCTTATCTAAAAAAACTTAGTAGTCTAAATGATCCTTAGCTTATGCTTAAACATTGGTGTTCCTGGGGTTCAGAAATTAATATACAGGTCTGTATACAGATCCTTTGTTGGATATATGATTTTCAAATATTTTCCTGGTTGTGGCTTGCATTTTCATTTTTCAACATTTAAGAGCATCTTTTGAACAGAAAATATTTCACCTTTTGATGAAGTCCAACTTGTTGATTTTTTTCTTTTATATTTTATGATATTTGTATCTTAAAAGAAGTTTCTTCAACCCTCTATCACTAAAATGTCTCTTATTTTTTTCTAGAAGTTTTATAGTTTTAGCTCTTATATTTAGCTCTACAAACCATTCTGAATTTCTTATATAGTGTAACGTATAGACAGAGATCCTTCCTTCCTTCCTTCCTTCCTTCCTTCCATTTTGCATGTGGTTATCTAGTTATTTCATGCTAAAGTATTCAAACAAAGAAAAGGTCATGGTCTGATAGTTATTTTAGGAAGGCCACACTACTGGCTCTTTAATTGATAAAGTGAAACTCCTTAGCAAGGAAGAAAATAGCCTCTAGGACATAGTTCCTGTCTGCAGTTACTACTATCCACTGCTTTTGCTTAGATCTACTTTCCTTCATTATTTCCTACTTCCATAATGACTCACTCTTTCCACCCCATCATTTCTTTTTCACCTTGATTATGCCTTCTTGGATTAAAGGAAAAAGCCAATGATGATGGAGAATATGAAGATGGAAGAAAAAGAACCATCAGTAGATCGAAGAAGAAAGAATAAATAATTTGAGATGGATTTAGAACACAAGTGATAGATTACTTTAGAAGAAAGAATGATACATCGTCTCCTCTAATATTCACCTCTTTTCCTTCATTTGTTTTTATTGCTCTTGATATTTCTCCAGATCCAGAAAGCATTACTTCTCAGCAGCTAGAATATAACCCCAGGCCTCAACTTAGCCTTACGTTGCCTTTTGGTAGCATTCTATATTTAGTTTCCAGAATCTTACATTTATACAACTTCAAAAGAAGCCCTAATAGATGACAGTCTTTGAAATGAATTAATTACTCCAATAAGTATCTGCCTATAGAAGTCAAAATTTTAAGAAAAATTATTTGTCAGTGTTTGAGAAATCAGTACAATGTAAAACAATAAATGGACCATTACAAATTGTCCCTCCTAACAGGTGGTGCTGTAGTCATTTCAAATGAAACAGGAGTTCATTTTTCATGTTGTGTGCTCTTGCTACATACTACTTAGTACACCTTCCATGACTGAAACATTCATTGCATTTTATCTTAACTGAAAACAACTCACAAGAAAACAGTTTTGCCCATTATACTGGGCAAAAAAGCTAAACAGTTTTTACCCTTGTAATATTCAGGTACCAACTTTATGACCAGATGAAAAGGAGCTTCCTCTTTCTTACACGCTGGAAGCATTAAAGGGATGATTTCTAATCTGCCCCTTTCCCCCACAGCCATATGCTCTGAAATGCGAGCTAGAGGGGCAGATGTATAATCTGGGAAATGATCCAAATTCATGACCTCTTAGGAGCCAAGGGTATCGTGTGCAATGCCAGCCCTGCATGCCATGCCCAGGAACTCTAATTCATAGAAACAAAGTATGAAAAGGCACAGAGAAAGAATAAGAAAAATAAATGAAAGTCAGCCATTACAGGCAATGAATGCATCATCTGTTTTTCTAAAGCTGACCAACCCAGTACTTTCATTTCAGAGAACAAATGGAGTTTCCTTGATCCTTGTAGGGTCTGATAGCAAAGACAGCTCTTCAATAGTGGCACTGTGGGCTGACTTTATCCAAATTCTCATATCATTCCCTTGGCCAATCTCATCATCTACTCAATGGCAACATGAGTCTTGCATATGGATAGGTTACATAAAAATTCTGTGAAAGTATCAACATTTCTGGTGTTCAGAAAGAAGAAAAAGCAGAGAGCGTTTGGTACAAAAAGGAGAACATATGGGAGGATAGCCTTTATTAGAATGAACAGGGCAGGTTTTGATTTGTTTTAGTACCTAAAGGACCTATCAAATAGCCTTCTCATACACTACTCTCTGGGTGTGGTCATGACAAGGAATTCCATCTGAAGGGCATTCCAGGGGTTCAGCAAGGATTCTAATTAGTATCTGATCCATGGTCTATGTAGGCAGTGATGACAAATAGCCAGATAAGCCCCTTCTTCCCCACTTTATGGCAGGGTACATTATAATCTGATAAAAGCTTCTTTGTGAACCCTATTTTATTTCTTCCTAGAACAATGAATCATTATAAGAATCTCTAGAGAGAGAAGGGAGGCAAGATGGCGGAGAAGTAAGGAGCTCCGTACTTGCACTCGCGCCCATACATCACACAGAAAAGATCTGAAGCCATTGGAAACCATACAAAACCTGAGAGACTGGGAGAAAAAAGGACGCAGAATCCACTGAGAAAGCCTTCTAACGTGAGTGCGAACCGGGGAAGGTAAAATCAGCCCGGGATCGGAGCCTCCAGGGTGGGAGGCGATCCCCCTCTACCCTCTACGGGGAGTGAGAGGGGAAAAGGGGAGAGTCCGAGACAGAAAAATCTCCGCTCGGTGCATAGAAAGACCGTACTTGCCAAATATCTGCACACCAGGTCCCCTCGCGACAACTGGTCCTGGGGGAGGCAGAGCACACAAACTGCTTCTTTGTGCCGCTCCTGGAGGTGGGGTTTTAAAGCGGAGCGGGTGCGCCTGCCGCCATTGTAGCTCCAGGGCGGCTGGGACCCCTGAAGGAGACGCGCAGACACCAGGCGTCCGCGCTCCTGGCTGGCTGGAACTCGAGAGGGAAGGCAAAAAGCTAAAAACTGGAAATTTGCCTGTGAGCTCGTGTTTCGGGTGACGAGCCACAGAGAGACCCGGTTTTCCTCACTCCAGCGGCGGCGCGCTTGCCGCCATTGTAGCTCCAGGGCGGCTGGGACCCCTGAAGGAGACGCGCAGACACCGGGGGTCCGTGCTCCGGGCTGGCTGGAACTCGAGAGGGAAGGCAAAGAGCTAAAAACTGGGAAATTTGCCCGTGAGTTCGTGTTTCGGGTGACGAGCCATAGAGAGACCCGGTTTTCCTCACTCCAGCGGGCTCAGGCTACGCGGACGCTGCAGGCAAGCCCCCGCGCATGCGCACCAGAGCCGACCAGAGAAGAAAGCAGCGATCCTGACTCCGCCCCCAGAGCTCAGCAGGGAGCCTGGAATTGCCCGAGGGGGTTGTCTGGGAAGCTGTGTCTAAGGCAACTTCAGCGGGGCGCGGGCTGCGATTTGGAGATTGGAACTGGCCTGGGTTGAAGAGTGCAACCAACTTCGGCTGCGTCCCCGGAACAGGGAGTTGACACGCCAAAAAGAAAAAAAAAAAAGCGAGCTGCAGCGCGGGGTTCAAGAAGGGACTGGAGCACCGTCACTCTCCTTCCCACAATCGCCAAGGCAGAACCCCCGCCTGAGGCATCGGATCACGCCACGCCCATCCCTGCCTGAGAGGTGCCCTCCTCCCTTTTTTTTTTCTTTTTCCTTTTTTTTTTCCCTTTCTTTTCTCTTTTTTTCTTCTTTTTTTCTCTTTTCTCGCTTTTTTCCCCAAAACACTGACCTGATTAACTCTGGTCGCCAGCTTGCTTAAACAATCACAAGTCCATTCTGTAAATGTAAATTCTACACCTACCGACTTTTTCAGCTATTTCTCTCAGGAGTAATTAGACTATATAGTTTCTCTGGATAATTCCAGCATCCTTCTCTCACCTATCCAACCACATCCTACCCTTTACCTCTTTGAAAAAAGTTTCTTATCCCTTCTGCCTGTTCATTCTATTTCCAAATCTGCCTTGTCTCACCCTGCATTCTCTCTTTTTCTCTATGCTCTTCAACCAGCACTGCATACACACGGCTATTTAACTGTAGCTGGGAAATCCAGGTATATGCTTTAAACCGTTCTTTGTCCATCGGTTTTCTTCTTTTTTCCTTTTCTTTTCCCCTTTTTGACCCTTTTATGTATTTTATGCTCCCTATTATTCGCCCTCCCTCCTCCGTCTTTTCTATTAACTTTTTCGTTTTCCCTCTCACTTTGCATGTTAGTTGAATCAGCCTGTGCGTTTGTGTGCTCCTGCTCCCTGTGTGTCTGTCTGTCTGTTTTCTTTTCCAGGGCTACCTCAAGAAACAAGCTAGAGTACACAAGGTGAAGAGTCCCAAATATCACTATGAATAGGAAAATAAAATAACTAAGGTCCCAACAAGAGTGACCGAGGGATACCATTCAAAAAACAATCTCTGAAAGGATAGGCCCTGGAAAGTCAAAGAGTTTTCTTGGATATAGCAGTGCTCATAGAAACAGAGAGCATAACAGGTCTTTAAAACCAACAAGAGCCGGAAAGCTAACTAAAATGACGAAACGAAAGAGCTCTCCTCCAAAGAAACTCCAAGAAGAAATGACAGCTAATGAACTGCTCAAAACAGATATCAGCAGCATAAGTGAACAAGATTTTAGAATAATAATGGTGAAATTAATAGCAGGGCTTGAAAAAAACATAGGCGACATCAAAGAAACTATGGCTACAGACAGAATGGAAAATAAAAATAGGCATGAAGAATTAAAAAATGCGATAAATGAGATACATAATAAATTAGAGGCCTCCAATGCACGGATTGAAGAGGCAGAAAGGAGAATAAGTGATTTAGAAGACACCATTCTAGAAAAACAAGAAGCTGACAAAAAAAGAGACAAACTGATCCAGGAACAGGAAAGAAGAATTCGAGAGCTCAGCGACACAGTCAAACGCAACAATATCCGTATCATAGGAATCCCAGAAGAGGAAGAGAGAGGGAAAGGTGCTGAAGGAGTCCTGGAACAAATTATAGCAGAGAACTTCCCGACCTGGGGAAGGAAGTAAATGTGGAAATACAAGAGGCTCAGAGGACTCCCCTCAGACGTAACTTGAATCGATCTTCTGCACGACATATCATCGTAAAAATGGCAAAATACAAGGACAAAGAGAGAATTTTGAAAGCAGCTAGGGAGAAAAGGGCCCTCACATACAAAGGGAAACCCATCAGAGTGGTGACAGACCTATCTACTGAAACGTGGCAGGCCAGAAAGGAATGGCAAGGGATCTTCAATGTGATGAACAGTAAAAATATGCAGCCAAGAATCCTCTATCCAGCAAGCCTGTCATTCAAAATAGAAGGAGAGATAAAAACCTTTCCAAACAAACAGAAATTGAAAGAATTTGTCACCACGAAGCCAGCCCTACAAGAAATCCTGAGGGGGATGCTCTGAAGGAAAGGTTGCAAGGAACAAAGATTCCAGAGACACCACCACAAACATGAACCCTACAAAAGATACAAAGACTCTAAACCCACATATTTCAATAATAACACTGAATGTCAAATGGGCTGAATGCTCCAATCAAAAGACATAGGGTAGCAGAATGGATTAAAAAACAAAATCCATCTATATGCTGTCTACAAGAAACTCATTTTAGACGGGAAGATACCTTCAGATTAAAAGTAAGGGGATGGAGAAATATATATCATGCTACAGGAAATCAAAAGAAAGCCGGAGTAGCGATACTTATATCAGACAAACTGGACTTTAAATTAAAGACAATCACAAGAGATGAAGAAGGGCACTACATAATAATTACAGGGTCCATCCATCAGGAAGAACTAACAATCATAAATGTCTACGCACCGAATATGGGAGCACCTAAATATGTAAAACAATTAATCACAAACAGAAACAAGCTTCTAGATAAGAATGTGCTAATAGCAGGGGACTTTAATACTCCGCTTACAGCAATGGATAGGTCAACCAGACAGAAAATCACTAAAGAAATAATGGACTTGAAAGACACATTGGACCAGATGGACCTGACGGATATATTTAGAACTTTACATCCTGAGGCCAGGGAATTTACTTTCTTCTCAAGTGCGCATGGCACATTCTCCAAGATAGACCACATACTGGGACATAAAGCGGCCCTCAATAAATATAAAAGAATAGAGATCATACCATGCACACTGTCAGATCACAATGCTTTGAAACTGGAAATCAATTACAGGAAGCAGTCTGGAAAACTTCCAAAAACATGGAGGTTAAAGAACACCCTTCTAAAGAATGAATGGGCCAATCAGGCAATTAAAGATGAAATTAAAAAAATATATGGAAACAAATGAAAATGAAAACACAACAATTCAAAATCTATGGGATGCGGCAAAGGCAGTCCTAAGAGGAAAGTACATTGCTCTCCAGGCCTATTTCAAGAGATTAGAAAAAGCGCAAGTCCAAAATCTAACAGCTCACCTAAAGGAACTAGAGGCAGAGCAACAAGAACGCCCTAAACCCAGTAGAAGAAGAGAAATAGTAAAAATTAGAGCAGAAATAAACAACATAGAGACTAAAGAAACAATTGAACAGATCAATGAAACCAAGAGTTGGTTTTTTGAAAAAGTAAACAAAATTGACAAACCTCTTGCCAGACTTATCCAAAAGAAAAGAGCACCTAAATAGACAAAATTATGAATGAAAATGGACTTATTACAACCAACCCCTCAGAAATACAAGCAATTATCAGGTAATACTATGAAAAATTATATGCCAACAAATTGGACAACTTAGAAGAAATGGACAAATTCCTAAACACACACTCACTACCAAAATTCACACAGGAAGAAATAGAAAACCTGAACAGACCCATAACGAGTGAAGAAATTGAATCAGTGATCAACAATCTCCCAACAAATAAGAACCCTGGACCTAATGGCTTCCCTGGGGAATTCTACCAGACATTTAAAACAGAATTAATCCCAATTCTTCTCAAGCTATTCCAAAAATTGAAATTGAAGGAAAACTCCCAGACTCATTTTATGAAGCCAGCATCACTCTGATTCCCAAGCCAGACAGAGATCCAGCAAAAAAAGAGAATACAGGCCAATATCCTTGATGAATACGGATGCAAAAATCCTCAACAATATCCTTGCAAATCGAATCCAGCAGCATATAAAAAGAATCATCCACCAAGATCAAGTGGGATTCATTCCTGGGTTACAGGGCTGGTTCAACATTCGAAAATCAATCAATGTGATGCATCATATCAATAAAAGAAAAGATAAAAACCATATGATCCTGTCCATAGATGCAGAAAAAGCATTTGACAAAATACATCATCCCTTCTTAATAAAGACTCTCGAGAAAGATGGGATAGAAGGAACCTACTTAAACATCATCAAAGCCATCTATGAGAAGCCTTCAGCTAACATCATCCTCAACGGAGAAAAACTCAGAGCTTTCCCCCTGAGATCAGGAACACGACAGAGATGCCCACTCTCACCACCGTTGTTTAACATAGTGCTGGAAGTCCTAGCATCAGCCATCAGACACCAAAAGGAAATCAAAGGTATCAGAATTGGCAAAGAGGAAGTCAAACTTTCACTCTTCGCAGATGACATGATACTCTACATAGAAAACCCGACAGACTCCACCAGAAGCCTACTAGAACTGATTCAAGAATTCAGCCAACTTGCAGGGTACAAAATCAACATACAGAAATCGGTTGCATTTTTATACACCAACAATGAAGCAACAGAAAGAGAAATCAAGAAACTGATCCCATTCACAATTGCACAAAAAACCATAAAATACCTCGGAATAAACCTAACCAAGGATGCAAGAAATCTGTATGAGGAAACTATAGAAAACTTATGACGGAAATTGAAGAAGACACAAAGAAATGGAAAAACATTCCATGCTCATGAATAGGAAGAATAAATATAGTTAAGATGTCATTACTACCTAAAGCACTCTACACATTCAATGCAATTCCAATCAAAATTGCACCAGCATACTTCTCAAAACTAGAATAAACTATCCAAAAATTTGTATGGAACCATAAAAGACCCCGAATAGCCAAAGTAATCCTGAAAAATAAAACCAAAACGGGAGGTATCACCATCCCAGACTTTAGCCTCTACTACAAAGCTGTCATCATCAAGACAGTATGGTATTGGCACAAAAACAGACACATAGACCAATGGAACAGAATCGAGAACTCAGAAGTGGACCCAAAAGTATACAGCCAACTAATCTTTGACAAAGCAGGAAAGAATATCCGATGGAAAAAAAGACAGCCTTTTTAACAGATGGTGTTGGGAGAACTGGACAGCAACATGCAGAAGAATGAAACTAGATCATTTTCTCACAAGATGCACAAAAATAAACTCAAAATGGATAAAGGACCTGAACGTGAGACAGGAAACTATCAGCACCCTACAGGAGAAAGCAGGAAACAACCTCCTTGACCTCCACCGCAGCAACTTCTTACTTGACACATCCCCAAAAGCAAGGGAATTCAGAGCAAAAATAAACTGTTGGGACCTCCTCAAGATTAAAAGCTTCTGCACAGCCAAGGAAACAACCCAGAAAATTAATAGGCAACCAACCGAATGGGAAAAGATAGTTGCAAATGACATATCAGATAAAGGGTTGATATCCAGAATCTACAAGGAACTCACCAAACTACACCCCCGAAAACAAACAACCCAGTGAAGAAATGGGCAGAAGATATGAACAGACACTTCTCCAAAGAGGACATCCAGATGGCCAACAGACACATGAAACAAAGCTCAGCATCCCTCCTCATCAGGGAAATACAAATCAAAACCACACTGAGATACCACCTCACGCCAGTCAGAGTGGCTAAAATGAGCACATCAGAGAACTCTAGACGCTGGCGAGGATGTGGAGAAACGGGCACCCTCCTACACTGTTGGTGGGAATGTAAACGGGTACAGCCCCTCTGGAAAACAGTGTGGAGGTTCCTCAGGAAACTAAGAATAGAACTCCCCTATGACCCAGCAATAGCACTGCTAGGAATTTACCCAAGGGATACAGAAATGCTGAGGCATAGGAGCACAGGGACCCCAATGTTCATAGCAGCACTCCCCACAATAGCCAAAACCTGGAAAGAGCCTAAGTGTCCATCAACAGATGAATGGATCAAGAAGATGTGGTTTATCTATACCATGGAATACTACATGGCAAGGAGAAACAATGAAATCTGGCCATGTGTAGCAACATGGATGGACCTTGAGGGTGTTATGCTGAGCGAAATAAGTCAGTCAGAGAAGGACAAATATCATGTGTTTGCACGTATAGGAGGATTAGGAGGAACTTGACGGAGGAACAAGGGGGAGAAGAAGGGAGGAAATGGTGGGGAAAAGGGAGAGAGGCAAACCATGAGAGACTCTTGAATGCTGACAAAAACTGAGGACTGATGGATGTGGGGGGGAGGGGGGGATGGGCATAGAGGAGGACACTTATGGGGATGAGCACTGAGTGTTGGTGTGGAAACTAATTTGACAATAAACTGTTTGTAAAAAAAAAAAAAAAAAAAAGAATTGCCTTTCACAGCAGCCAGATAGGAAAAGTAAAGAATTTTAAAAAATTAATCTATTTCAGTAGACTTTGAAACGATTTGTTTAGGACAAACAAAGGCATCAATAATGACTAGTAAACAGCTAGTGACAAGAATTAATGAGACAGAAATTAGACACAGGCCCTAGTCTGACTCTGAGATGGAAGTAACAGCCGAAGAAATAGCTTTTATGAGGATATCATGTTTCTAAGTTTTTTGAAAGTAAATCAGAGTCATTTCTCAAATGAATGTGCTTTATTTTCTCATAACTCTCAAAGTTGGGACATGCTACTGCTTTTGCAACACCTTCACCCTCACCCTCTCATGTGCCTGGAACGGCAGGAAAACCACTGTGCTTAACACACAGTCATTCCTTAATAAACATGAGCTATGGCTATTTCTGAGTATATGCTAAACATTATGTTGCCAGAATTCAGAGAAAGCTTACACCAACTGCAAAAATGTTTACTCATATTATTTAGGAAGCTTCTCCCATTATTAGACAGTTTACTTTTGTCTTTACTGGATTATGAATTTCACTTGATTTTGGTGTGGAGGTAGCGGAAAATAGAATATTTCAGAAATATTTTTGCCATATTCAAAGTCAGGTTATTTACTAGCAATAAGGCTTGGCTTTAAATAATGTCACAATATTTATTAGAACCACAATCTACATTTTATTCA
The DNA here is from genome assembly GCA_017311185.1 of Proteles cristata cristata. Classification (NCBI taxonomy): domain Eukaryota; kingdom Metazoa; phylum Chordata; class Mammalia; order Carnivora; family Hyaenidae; genus Proteles; species Proteles cristata. The sequence goes on from JAESUZ010000323.1 coordinate 20,576, forward strand.
AGTCATTGATTGTTTTAACATCAGATTGTTGAATTACCTATTTAAAAAACTATAGTAAATCTAATTGACTTGTAAAAACTTAACATACCAAGATTATGGATACTTCCTTACTAGGAAGAATCAGAAGGGATTTTTCTATGGCTGTTGGTTGCTTTATCTTGAAAAAATAAAAATAAAAAAATGAAAACTTGGCAAATCCCTCTGCGAAGTCAAGCCAACATCTGCAGGTAGCACTAGCATTAGAAAATATGACACTTTTAGGCCCTCTCACAGTTACCAGGCCATCCATTGATACTTTTATGGCAACCAGGTATGAATAAATAGACATGTTTGACCACAAACCTAGAAGTTTTTGGTCAAGCTAACAGTATTTTACGTCTCTAGAGATTATTTGATTATCTTAACTATTCAGAATTGCAGGTCATCAGTAAAACCAAGAGAAGTAGTCAGTGAGTCCATTCCATTAGAAATCTCCAGAAGAGGGGCACCTGGGTGGCTCAGTCAGTTAAGTGTCTGCCTCTTGATTTTGACTCAGGTCATGATCTCAGTTTGTGAGTTTGAGCCCTGCATCGGGCTCCACACTGGCAGTGCAGAGCTTGCTTGGGATTCTCTCTCTGACCCTCCCCTGCTCATTTTCTCTCTCTCTCTCAATAAATAAATAAAGCTTAAAAATTAAAAAAAAAAAAAAAAGAAATCTTCGGAAGATAATGAGCAACTTTCCCTTAAAAATACTGACTGGAGCTCATCTGTTGTTAAAAAGGGGTTCTGGGGCAGCTCCGTTTTCCATTCTGACCTTGCAAAAGATGTTCAAAGAGACCTGTACTGCTGCTTCAGGTCTCACTCACTTCAAAATTACATCTTTGCTCTTGGTCTCAGCATTGGAGTTTTCTCCCAAGCATCTCCCTGGTTTGCTTTGTCTCACAGCAGGTGCACATGCTAATAGCCACTACTGTTGCTGATCCCATCATTTTTCACCTTATTGCTTTGATTTATTACTATTTTGAGTTTGAATTTGGAATTCATTGTATATTCTGCTGCATAATGATGAGACTTTCTGCCTCAAGGGTGTGTGGCAGCCCCCCTTTTTTTTTCCAACGTCATATCTCATTTGTACCAAGCTGATTTACATTAGCCAATTTTTTATACAATGACCTCTCTCTCCATGACTCTTTCCTCGTTTTTAACTTTCTGCCTTCAAAACTAAAGAAAAAAAATAAATTTGAAAGCATGCTCTCAGAATTTTCCCCTTATTTTTTATGAACTACCATGTTCATTTTCATAATATTTTAGTGAGCATGTATAGTGTTCAAACCCTTGGGCTAAGTGTTTGGAATATGTAGGCGAAAAAAAAATACAGCCTTATGGCACTGAGAAGTTAACAGTTCAGCAGAGATGTGGTCAAGAAAATGGACCCTTATTCTACAATGGGATAAATCACGTAATGGCATGGTGGAGGTACAATGCATAAAAAGAAGCCATACTCCTTGAGGAAGTCAGGGAAGACTTCACAGAAAAGGTGCTATTAATTTGACTTTTGAAAGAATGTGAATTGACCAAATGCACCCAAGACTGACGGTGAAGCCAACATTAATGAAGTACAGAGTCAAAGGCAAAGAGAAGTGAGAAAATGGGGCACATTTTGGGAACTATAAGTAGTTGTTGTGGGTAGTATGGGTTTTTTAAAATTAAGCGGGGGTGTCTAGGGACTGATCATGAAGAATCTTGTGTTTAAACCTGCAAAGATTAGATTTTTATAAATAAGTTGAATAAGAAAAGACTCACTTAGGGAGCAAGTTGAATATGAATATACATGTATTTTCATTCACAGAATCTACCTCCTCCAAAATTCTAGCTCAGTAGTCTAAGGTGGGCACTAGGATTCTACATTCTTAAAAAATTCCTCTATGTGATTTTTGGACCATACCACAAAGAGAAGTCTTTGAAGGAACCTGAGCAAGAAAAGTAGTTACAGAATCAGAAAGGCATGTCAAATACTTTGGTAATATTGTAGGGAATGCCAAAATAACTATTTGGTCAAGTCATTCAAACTACTGATCAGCACAGTAAAAATATTTGCCAAACTCATTGGCCAATTCAGTCTGAAAGGTGACCCAATGGTCTGACTTGAACAGTTTTAAAAGTATTTCTCTGAGCTTATCATTCTACAGAATAATGTTATTGTTTGTTGTTGGACTTCCTTCAGTAACACAACTCAGTCTTTAAATTTTGGTGGTTTATACTCCAGAAATTATCCTTGGGTCCCCTTTTAGTTTTGTAGTCTCCATATTTGTGTTAATCAAAACCAAGCATTCAGCAATGGAAAAGATTTGAGCTTCTGCTGGTAATGATGCAAGTAAAATTTTAAAATACATTCAATTTCATACAAGCTAGTAAACTGGATCCCAAGAGCTTTTTCTACTTATATTTGATTTTTTTAAACAAATAGTTTATTGTCAAGTTGGTTTCCATAAAACACTCAGTGCTCCACAAGTGCCCTCCTCCATGCCCATCTCCCCCTACTTATATCAGATTTTTTTTAATGTTTTTTTTTTTTATTTATTTCTAGGAGAGAGAGAGAGACAGTGTGAGCAGGGGAGGGTCAGAGAGAGAGGGAGTCACAGTCTGAAACAGGCTCCAGGCTCTGAGCTGGCAGTCAGCACAGAGCCCGACGCGGGGCCCGAACCCACGAACCACGAGATCATGACCTAAGCGAAAGTCGGACGCTTAACCGACTAAGCCACCCAGGCACCCCTACTTATATCTGATTTTTAAAACTACTATCTGTTCTGATCTCACGGAAATGTCATTTTACTAAACTATACATGTTAGTACCTCACTATATATCCCAAACACTCAAATCTTCCTATGCTATCAAATGTTTCTTCCATGCATAAAAACATGACTTATTTACAAACTGAGAGGATTCATCTCCGCATATACGACCCTAAATTATGTAATTTATTTTGAACTATAGTAGGATTCTTAGCTTGGAGTGAGGACCTCAGCCCTGGAGTCCTAGAGACTCTATCACATGTTCTGCATTATCCTTTACCCTCCAATTACACATCTCTGTAAGCTGAATTTTCTTCACATATTTCACAATTCAACATATCCAGCAGATTGCAAACAGAAACCAGTAATGAGAATTCAGCTGTGTCTATTAAGCCAAATATTAAGGGGATTTGCAAAAATGTAAAACAATGCCACTTTCCATTATTTCCATTTTGCATTATTTTGCCATAATTATTTTTCATAAAATATATTACATGATTATATACTGTGTTATCTTAAATAAAATAATATAGATTTTAAAATTTTCTCAGTTTTAATGTCTAATGTTGGAAATACTGATAGCTATAAGCTCTTTGGGGTCCTTACTAATTTTGAATGCAAAAGGTCTTGTGATCAGTGTGAGAAATACTGGTCTATATAAAATGTATTATATTTGATAGCATCTAATTCATTTGAGAAATTTAGTTTCGATTTGCTCTCTCTTGAATCAAATTCCCTAGTCTTCATTTCTAAAGACTAAATCTACTGTAAAAATAAAAACATTTGTTTCCAACAGTGGCAGTAACTGGTAAAAATATAAGTTGACAAAAAATGCCCAACCCTTAAAAACACTGTTCCTTCCTTGCAGGAAATGCATGTGTGTACGTGTGTGGGTGTGTACACATGTGCATGT